>JACATO010002215.1:322500-582652 GCA_018389105.1 Nautilus pompilius | reverse complement strand
TACTGATGTTCATACCTCTTTTTGTACTGACGTCATCTCTCTCTCTCTCTCCCCATCTCTCTGTCCTCTCTCTCTCTCTCCCATCTCTCTCTCTCTCTCTCTCTCTCTCTCTCTCTCTCTCTCTCTCTCTCTCTCTCCTCCCTCTGTCTTGATGTCATGTCTCTCTGTGTATTGATGTCATACCTTTACTGATGTCATACCTCTTTTTGTACTGACGTCATCTCTCTCTCTCCATCTCTCTCTCTATCTCTCTCTCTCTCTCTGTATTGACGTCATGTCTCTCTGTGTATTGATGTCATATCTCTCGGTACTGACGTTCATCTCTCTGTACTGATGTCATACCTCTTTTTGTACTGACGTCATCTCTCTCTCTCTCTCTCTCTCTCTCTCTCTCTCATACATACACCACACGCGAAATCATTGTCTTCCGGAATGTGCATGCTTACGGCGTTCCGGAAGCGCTAGTGCGGATGTGGACCAGTGCGTGTTGATTGCCAGAGACATCATATATTGTAACCAGCATCGTCGGAGCTGTGCGAGTGGAATAAACAAGGCTTGGTAGTTTTTCCCTGACTGCCACGACAGTGTAGCTTAGTAAGCGGAGATTGCCGGAAATAGCTAGGAGTAGCAGGGACGGAAGTTCTAACGATGATGACAGAAGGGAGAAAGAAGCCGGCGTGGAAGAACAGGTGCTGAGCTGAGTGATTTGCATTTAAGGTGATGTTACGTTAATGCAACGGCAGGCGGATTCAGCACAGAGAACAGACGATTTCAGTTTCTTTCTTCCTTTTTATTAACCCGCACTAGTAATTTTTATAATGCCACTGGCAATCTGATCATATCCCCAGTTGTCAGCACATAAATGCTGTAATTTTATCGCCAAAATGGATTTTAAACAAATTCATTTTCACACCAGTAACATGAACCGGGAACTATGACGATCTAATGCAGGATTTCTTCTTATATTTCTCAAAATATTTGTTCTCCTTTTTTTAAGTAAATATTATTCGCTGGAATAAAAATAATAAAAAAACGAGTGTTTATACTTTATTTATTTAATAAATCATTCGCATATTTTAAGAGCTCGCCGCGTGTCATTAGATGCTTTTTACCCTTTCTGTCCAACATTCTGAAGTTAGACTCGTACCTCGGATGGGGCAGAGCAAAGTTGAGTGGGTGTGTGGGGGTGGTGATCAGGAACTTATTTCAAAAAATATATAACTAAACTGACCGAAACAGTTGGCAGGAGTTGGTATAAAACAACAGAAAGTTTTAATTCTTTATCGCATTTTGTACATGGTAAAAAGAAGAGATTAATAATTACCCATCAGGCTGTATCTTTTATACGGACGACACGTGACTGCGTGCAAGATTAAATGGCTGTCTTTCCACCACCGGTGGTCTGATCGCCGTCTGTCTCTATCACTAGCCACGTGACCGCGAATGGCCTCGGCGGTGCTCACGTGAAGACTTCTCGCAGGTCGGTCGGGAGGTCTCTCTGACTGTTCCGTCAGCTTCTTCACTTTCCGGGCAGGGTGGTGCGGGAAGAAGGATCCCCAACCAGAGAGATGTCTTTCTAAGGTGCTGACATGACGGACGAGAGAGAATCTGCTTGTAACTTTCACACATTCACGGAGACCCCCTTCGCGCTAACGTGCATCTCGCCGTTCTAGAAGAAACGTTCACGCCCCTCCTTACAGCCAGGTGGTTCGCAAGATCCATACTGGCTGATTGCCGATCACGTACTGAACCCACCCGGAAGCTACTCAACATCACTTTTGGGAAGTTCGGGCCTACTTCCTGGATCGTGTCTATTGTCACAGTCACCAGTTTCGCGTATCCTCTTCGGAATCTTGCGAACACTGAAACATGAAGTCAGCCTACAATCTGCCGCCCTATTAGTCTTCACTAGCTATGACGTTGATCTACATACGCTTGTCATATAAAGTCTCCCCCCCCTCCCCGAAGAGCCATGGATCGACCGTCAGATGCACAATCTCTACGATGACGCTTTTCACCCAAAGGTTGTCATTCCATTGCCTCCGAAGAGTTTCCCTCTCCACGGTAGCGTGAGAATCGACGTGTCGAGGAGTTTGTTGGTAGCCCGGAGTGTATATATGTTGGTCTCGGCTCGGTTGGCCTCGAATGCATGTTGGCCGCCTTGAAGCTCAAGAGCGTAGATATAATTCAGTCATCTGCCACGCGGCATAGATGACGACGAGACGCGTGATCGACCGAGTGAGTGGAGCTGGTTACCCCAGTCAAGTCTCTTCTGGTAAAGACATAAACCGAAGATGTGCGCGAAATCGACCTGACATCGGCGACGTTTTCTCTGAGTCTTCCTTACCGATGGCATCATCCTCCCTTTTGAAGACTCGACGCGCAAGCAATGGCACGATCGCCTATCTTCGTTTCAACTCAACGCACATGGGTTCTTCTATTAGGCATCACAACCACTGCCGGAACTTGCTCGATTCCCGGACGCCGTCGAAAGAGGTAGCACGTCGCTGCTACGAATCCCATTTTGTGCGTCGGTCCACAACTAGCGAAGGCTTCGGTAACAAGACGGCGACATCTATCGTTCAAGTGCAGCGGAAATAATCGGATATTAGCTTCAGCTGTCCAGTCGCGGTCCTCTCCACATGCGCGGGTCACCAGGCCACTCAACCTCGGTACTTTTTTAAGTTGCGACGATGGCACGTAGAATCTTGGTTTTTCCCACGGTAGTCGTGATACCACCCACTTCTGCTGATGTTGATTATGTGCCCGGTGGCTTCCTGTCACTCAGCATGATGCAATGTCCGTGGCTTATTGCATAAAATGGGATAGATGGCAGGTGTACGAAAACGTCTACTGCGATTTAACAACGTTTCACACTACAATTGCCTCTTTTATGCACATTAGGACACACACACACACAAGTAAAGTTTCCTATAATTAGATAAAGAATCTAACGAAACATGGCTTGCTACACATTTTCCGTTCAAAGAGGAATACTTGGTATAATTCTGCTATGGAATTAATTTGGCTCAATTCACATAATTATATTTAGACACACTTGCCAGAACTAAGTGGAATACGATAAACAGATTTCCCGTCTGGAGAGACCGCCGAGAAGTCTGTCTGTTGTTGCTGCTCTGGCGGAAACAATTTATTTGTAACATGAAGATTTAGAAAACCACAATAGAATGGCGACTTTGGTGACCCGGCGGGGCATTATATGATTAAAATACGCAGTCAGCTCTTTTTTGACGTTATAAAGTCTGCGGAACAAACTGAACGTAAATGCCAACAAAACGTATTTAAGAACCTCACACACACACACAGACGTACACCATTTCGTGGGTCTTGATCAGTACAGTTTATGCATATGTATCTGCCTTCTTCTTGACGTATCGGGAGACACCGACAGTTGCTTACATCTCAGTCATTGCCATTTCTCTTTACACTCACCCTCGCTATTTATTTACTTAGAAAAATCACGTGAACTTATTAAATAAACCACCCACACGCCTCTGCGCTGTCTGATCCGATCGGGCTAATGACGCTGCGACCTCAGGAAAAGTTGATGGCGGCCGGATGCCACAGATGGCGCATCCTTCTATTGTGGAGGTATTTCTCAGACGGGACCTAATTAGATAAACTATAGACAGCATTGACAGCACTCAATTAAAACTGTAACTTAACCAAATCTCTTTGATGTCAATAATACTAATATCAAACTTTTTTCCTAATAAATCACACAACTTAGCATAGTTTTTTTTTTCCTTTTCCAGACGTGTATACCTTTGGAATTTTACCGTAAAAAGAAGGAAGAATCAGTAAAAGAAAAACGGTCCAGGAAGAAGGTAAGTGTGTCTAATTTTCCATCTCACCTGGTTGCGCAGTGCAAACCACGAGACGTCTCGAGACAAGACTTTTGTCGTTACAATTGGTTACTCTATTCAGGGAGTTACCGCACGTCGCAGCCCCCTACGACTCAACCCGTGCAGACCGATACAGATTCTAAACGTAGTAGGGTGCAAATGCGGTTACGATGGTACACGAGAAGTTGGACCAGCTCTTCGTGCCCTGGAATATCTATTTCCCTCTACCGTTCATCTTCGCCGGTATATAAACATTTCTGTTTGGAGTAAAACCACAGAAAGAAAAAAGAGAGGAAATGTAGCTGGGAACGAGTTCTCTTGGTCAGTCCAGTGGTCGTGACTTCCCTTTCATCAGGTCGGAAGAGCGTTCGGTAGGACCCCTCTTCCCCCGTGGCCACCCGCCCAGCTCAGTGCTCGAAGAACGCCAGACCTACAAGACAATAGCCTGTATAGCCAACTTGGCTAAGGCCCAGTTCGCATCACTCAGCCATCCATCTACGCCATAACAGCTTGATTTGTTGATGTATATTCGTGCCAGCTATAAACTAAAGCAGGTGCACTAATTTTTGGATAACATTTGAAAAGATAAGGAACCAACAAATAGGAACATTTTTCCAAAACCCATTCTTCATCCGGCGCGGAGCCCGTATTAACAGCCTGGAGCGGCAGTAATGTCTGCGGTTCTTAGTCACGCGGCTGTATTTGTTTCTGTTATCGTAGACAAAAAAAAAGGAAAAAAAAAAGTTACTCTCCCCCCCCCACTTTTATTAAAGCGCGTTGCTACTACACCTGTGTAGTAAGAAAATGCCTACATTTGAGCCATAATCAGTTTATCACAAGATGCGTGCGGTCCTTTACGTGTTAGGCCACGTGACTCACGCTGCGTGTAGTTCGGCATTTGCACTTCCAACGATCTGACAGTCTCTAACTCAGGCGCGGGCTCCTGTTCCCCCAACACGGTGAAGTCTTGCCATAACCTTCTGCTTTTCTTCTACCTTCGCTAATAGCAAGGTAATACATTTGGGGTTCAATCCATCGGATGGTTCCAATGTCTCTTAACCTGTATTAACAGAAAATGGGAACGGAACGAAACAACGTGTTCTTATTTCGTCGCCTACTTCTGCAGTCGCTATTTCCGGTTCTTCGCCTGTTTCATTTTGGTACCGCGACGTGAGTACAAAAAAAAGAAGAAGAAAAAAAAATCAACCTTAATTATAAGTCTGGTCTGCGCAGTCAATCCGTCCGTCGCTTTCAGCGTAACCGACACACGAAATGACGTCACATGTAGATTATTATATTCTCATTATGTCTACAAGTCAAAAGGGGGGCCGACAACAGCGAGACGGCGTTTACAGTAACTAAGCAAACGTTAACAAATATGTCAACCTCCAAACTGTAAAGGACGCGCTGCGGGTTTTATGTCCTGTGTTATCTCCAAGATGTTTCTCGCCATTCATTTAATAAATAATGAACGGTCCTTGTGCAAACTTGCCCGCGGGATACTGGCGCCACGTATTACTCGTGGTGGCTCTTATGTCTGGGATTGTCTTCGTGAAACCTCGTAGACGTTCCATCGCTGGGGAAGTCCAACTAAGCGTGAAGCCCGCGTGTTTTTCCTTCTGCACCGGCTGTCGAAGCGAGCGACACGACTATTCTTGTGCCTTATGGGAAACCAATCGCAAGAATGTTTACCGAGTGGCTCTGATTATCGATCACAGAGTGCTTATCATTGATGTAAGTTATCAACTCAAACAGACTTTGGCTTGTTGGTGGTCATGCTCACCGCCCTTGCCACAGATGTTGATAGGAAACCGCCCCGTCCTGCCGATAAATCTCTAGTCAAGACAAGCTTTTTTGAAGAAAAAAAAAATAACGTTATTGTCAGCAATAATAATAATATTAATAATAATAATAATAATGATGATGATGATGCAACTTCATGATGGCCAAGAGTCAAGCACTTTGGTTCTCATTTGCAAACGTTGTCACCATTTTGGGACAAAGAAAATAATAATAATAAAGATGTCTTTGGGAAAATTTTAGTACTACGCAAATCGTGTACAGTCAAACCTCCGTTAGTGAACACCTCCGAATAGTGAACACCTCCGTTAGTGAACACCTCCGAATAGTGAATACCTCCAGTTAGTGAACGTTTTTTCCTGGTCCCAAATTTCGCCTATCTTTTAACATTGCAAATTTTAGGCTTTTTTTCTGATTAGTGAACCACTCTCTACTGTGAACAGTGAACATTTTTCTTGGTCCCAAATATCAAATTTTAATACAAATGACATTCTATTTAGTGAACATACATTTTGTTCACTCAGCCATATCACTACAGCCATATCAGCCATACTCAGTCATCAGGCAATTGTCTCATTAAAGCCATATCACACAATAAGAAACCACAGCCCTCTATTTGTAATTTAACAAAAAGATATTTTTCACCTCCAGCACCTGGTCCCTTTCAAGAGTTCCGATTCACAATGCAACAAACAATGAATAATATACAATGAACATTTTTATTTTACACTTTTTCATGTGTATAAAGATTGTGTACATATTTTTTTTCTGATAAAAATTTTATTTCATGTCCTTAACCATTAATCTGTGATTAATTTCATACATATTTTGATGTTTTATCATCTTTCAACATAATTTCTGATTAGTGAACACCTCCAATTAGTGGACATTTTTGGTCGGTCCCAAAGATGTTCAGTAATGGGAGGTTTGACTGTATTTTGAAAAGTTATCTTTAGTGACCGACAAAGAACCAAAAGAACATGTTTACGCAATATCTTTTTGACGTTTAGTATTTGTCATATTTCTTAATAATATGCAAATATGATCTTCCGTTTTTGTTGTTGTTGTTGTTTTTTTTTTTTACACCAGCCATTAAAGCTGAATTTTCGTCTAGTGTTCTTTGTCTGAAGCAAGAGTTTCAGAAATCGACCGAGAACTTACTTTTTTTTGTTGTTGTTGAAAATACCACTATCATGAACGTCATTTAAATTAGACAACCAATTATTCGTAAACAGTAAAATCGTTAATACATGAGCCTTGAGTTCCGGAAAACTTCTAATAATCGAACGCAAACGACTAATTCGGTGCATGTACCCTTTGTTCTTCAACTTTGTACGGATACGGTTTCAACTCGTTTTATCTCTCGGCACACGGCAATTGATTGGTAACCGTAATGGTTTAAATGACAGCCATCCGTCGATTTCAGCTTCCTCCTGTCCACCAATGGCTGGTTTCCTAAGCCACGACATTTCTAAGTCCCTGCCTTCTCACGAATGGATACGATGCGATCAAGACAGATTTTGTTAAGCTTCGACACTCGTCATCTGTGCAGGTTTACACGTGATGGTTCGTTGTTTTGGGAAGGTTCTTGTTTGGTGTGGCTCATTCCTACAAGCCAATATTGCCTCCTGCGAAACGTAAACACCCCCAACAAAGGAATCTCCAGTTGTTTTACTACTTGAACAGAAACTTCAGATTACAGATACATCAAAGTTGGCTACGAGATTTTGAATTAGCCAAAGTTACTGCGAGTGGCTCCAACCAACTGAGACAAGGATGTTCAAAGCACCACGAAAACGACATCTGGGTGATAAACTAGGTAGTGCTTAGTATCGGTGATTTACACAAAAAGCATACAATCCGAAAACCAATGTTTTCAAAAGTATTGGTTTCCTATACCGAATAGAGGTGCACCAGAAAGGTCACATCCGAGATATCAGGCAATCTACCTTTTAGGGTAAAAAAACAGTCTCCTTTGTAGACGGTGATGATATCGTTCTATTTCAGCCTGAGTTGAAGGCTTTTGTTGCAAACAGAACATGGGATTAATCTCCACCAAGTGTGTAACTGTGATGACGCAGAACTTCCCTAGAAAACCCTCAAACACTCTGGGAGTTAGTCACCTGAACTCAAGCAGGTAAAAAAAATAAAAACACATCTAACGACCCTGGCGCACGCTGTGGATCTCATAAAATGACATTGATAAGTGTTGGAAAACTTTCAAGCCCTGAAAAACATTAATCCCAGTGATATATATATAAAAAAAAATCAAAAGAGGGTAGGAATGGACTCTACGGTGTCCAAGAACTAGTTTGATGAGAACCTCTATTTTTTGTCGGAAGTCCAGAAACAATGGAAGAATCATAAACTTCCCAAGAAAGTTCAGTTACTTTGAGAAATCCAAGAGCCCAAAGTTGATATCAAAGTATAAAGGCATTCATTCGCGTTTTGTTCTCCCCACTCACAGACTTATGCAGCCCATAGACGAAGCTGTCTTGGAGACCCTGATACTTTGTTATCGCTAGGTACTGCCATAGAAATTTTCTTTTCCACAGAAATTCACATAGAGTTTGATACATATCTGGATACGCCTGACGATCAAAAATATATATATATATATATTTTGGGGGGGTCATTGAAACTTAGGAAGGTGTCGAGCAAAGAGTTCTAAAACGCGGCTGTCCGGAAGGATTAGATGAAAAGGGACAGGGCAATAACGCAGGTGATAAGAGAGGTGTGACAGGAGAACTTGTTCAGATTTTAAAGCCGATTTCTGGATGAATTGACTGCGAAGCATGTGCTATAAATTAATAGCTTGATGGAGATGTTGATGATTGGTTTTAGTGAAAATAAAGCATAAATAGATTATGGCAGACATGATGATAGATGAAGATATCTGATAGACGAGGTCGCTGATAGAATCGGCGATGGGAGCGACTGATATACCGAATCGTTCCAAGCCTGAGGAAACTGGAGAGGCGCCGTTATTGTTGTATAAGCGCATGCGTGACCTTACAGCTGATAAACCGGAACACCTAAAACATTTAAGTAACTGCTGGCGCTGATCATATGGTCAATAAAACATGCTTATAAATGAATTCACATACCGTTTAACGTTTTTAAAAAAACACGTAAGCAATTTAATGTAACCACTCCACCCTCCGTGTAAGGTAAATCTCGATTATCCTAACACTCTAATTTTCCCGACAAACGCGGTTTCGATCAGTTCGGATAATCGAGATTGTTCTGTAACTCGCATTTTTTTAAAGTCTGTATGCGACCAGAGTCAGGTGATTTTAAGTAACCCATCCCTCTTTTGACCAGAGACCGGATAACCTGGCTCACCCCCCTTTTTTTTTATGGAACAGCCTCAGATAGTTAAAGCCATCCGGTTCCTTTTATCCGGATATTCAAAGAGCGTAATCTGGCAGCGCTCACCTTAGTTTCTGGTGGCTATATTTCAGCCTCTGCTATCAACTCGGCAGTATTGTTTTCGAAATAAATCAACAGCTGTTCGATCGGAAACATTTCGAGCTCATTATGAATATGAAAATTTACTGCTATGATTCGCTCATCTACTGATTGGAAACAGTTGTCAGCCGTTCCTGATATAAGATAGCGCCAGCGACGGTCGTACGAAACCCGCGCCAGCTTCGGTAAATAAAAAAATCCGCAGGTTGTCCAATCGCAATGAGTCCGGAGCTGCAACCATTTTAGTACGAAAGGGACTTTTTCACCTCCCACCCTTTTAATGTGGAATCCGTATTTGGAGAGTTAACCGTTGGCCCCCTTATACCCCTGTCGGCTCTCGCTTCCATAGAAAACGTCGATCATCTGAAATAGTGAACGGTTTCGGCTGCAGATCGTCGTCGGGTGAATGGGCGTGGTTTTCAGGTCGGAAAGATGGATGCAACTAACACAGCCCTCTACTGGAAAACGTTCGGAGTGTGACCAGTCCAAAACAACAAGAAAAAAACGTAATGCGATAAAATAACGGCAAAGATTCGGTATGCGGCGTGTCGACTTCACTGACTGAGAGAGACAGGGAGAACCGGTGGAAAGGTTAATGTCCTGTACAATTTATAATTTAATTTATTAAATTTAAAAAAAAAAGGATTATTTGGTGTGTGTGTGTGTGTGTGTGTGTGGAGTGTGTGTGTGTGTGTGTGTGTGTGTATGTGTGTGTGTGTGTGTGTGTGTGTTTGTGTGTCCTTGTTTACCCCCGACGACCAGATGTTGGATCTGAAGTTTTTACTGATTTATTTCCGGGAAATTCCTTTTAAATTTGAAAAAAAAAGAAGAGACGACCATGAAAAGAATTTGATGTTATATTATTTTGTTTGCGTGTAGCTTTAAATCGTTCTCCTTACTTGTTAGCTAGGGTTAGCGTAGGAAAAAATACGTTATCAGTGCTCTTATTTTCTTAAAGAATTTGTTTTTAAAAATATTGCAAATTAGATATATTGATCCATTTTTTTTCGAAAATGTCTTCAAATCGTTCAGAATTTATTTTGGAATAGGACAAAAATACCAATTGTTTTTATTTTTTAAAAATGTTGTTGTTTTTTTTGTTTTTCCTCTAAATTCGATTAAACACAGACACACACACACACACACACCCACACACACACACAACACACACACACAGACGGACGGACACACACACAGACAGAAACACACACACACACAAGACACACACACACACAGAGACGGACGTAACACACACAGACAGAGAGAGAGAGAGAGACAACACACACACACACACCACAGACAACACACACAGACAGAAACAACACACACACCACACACACACACAGACGGACGGACACACCACAGACAGAAACACACAACACACACAACACAGACACACACACACACAGAGACGGACGTAACACACACAGACAGAGAGAGAGAGAGAGACACACACACACACACACACACAGACACACACACAGACAGAAACACACACACACACACACACACAGACACACACACACACACACAGACACAAAGACGACGTAACACACACAGACAGAGAGAGAGAGACACACACACACACACAGACACACACACAGACACACACACAGACACACACACAGACGGACGAACACACACACACAGAGACGGACGGACACACACACACACAGACACACACACAGACGGACGAACACACACACAGAGAGACGGACGGACACACAAACACACACACACACACACACACACAGACACACACACAGACACACACACACAGACGGACGAACACACACACAGAGAGACGGACGGACACACAAAACACAAACACACACACCAAACACACACACACACACACACACACAGAGACAGACAGAGATTACTTGCGCCAGCTGTCTGAAGTAAAAGAAAACAACGAGAAGTCCTATCATGGTAGCGTAACTTAAGTCTACTTTCTGATGCGTGAAACGATGTCTGCATTACCTGATTTTGTGCTGCCTTTCATAACGCAACAGGGAGCCGAAGAGTTTGACGCGCGTCCCATTAATTGAATTCTATCCAATGTCGGCCATCTTTAATTGTCGCCAGCGCGGGGGGGAGGATCCCCCAATCAAAAAAAAAATCAATGATAGATAGACAGTCACAATGACATTTCTTTCCGCTTCTCGGGCATATGTTGCGCCATTCGGCCGGCACCAGATAGAAACCATCCCATTAGACGTCCGCCGGTGGCCAGCGAGCTGCCAGACGTTGGCAGTCTGATCGTTAACAGCCGAGGCTCTATCGACTACACCTGTCTTTCAATTTGATAATTGCACAAACTTAATCGGTCTTCTCTATTTAACTGCAGGAAATAAAATACCCTGATTACGCGTTTTTAAAGATTGTTTTATCATTTTGCCTTTAAAGATACTTTAAAACTGTTTTAACACACACACGTGACGATCGCTGCAATCCCGTCAGAGTTGCACTCGCTCCGATGAGTTTTCTGACGACAATGTATCGACAGTTGTCATCTTTGAGCAGACCTCGTGGCCGTGTCGTCACGAGAGTCGAGTCTTAGTATTCGGCTGATGCTTTTGCTCTGATGTCCAGAGGGATCGGGGGTTCTTTCTATAAAACTGCCGGCGTGAACTTGGTCCAGCAGCCCAACTCGCTTTACCTGGAGGTTAGATTTTAACCGGAAGTCCACGTCTCGTGGCTCAAACTTGCGACGCTTTGGGAAGGCCGAGAATCATCAAAAGGACACTTCGAGTCTGAAGGTATTTAAGTTTACTGTCGGGGGGCTTGAGCCCAACCCATCGAAACGCGAGGGGAATCTCGGTTTTTAAAGAAAATCAACAAACGAGATAATGCAAAAGGAATTCGCAGTTATTCCATGCGTGCAATACAACACCCTAACGACCCGGATTTATACTGAGTATTTAAATATATTTACTGTAAAATATTTTGTGTCAAACAGCTGACGCTAGACGAAAAGTCTTTACTTGTTCTTCGTTAGCACCATTAAAAGATTCTCAAGACATTTTGGCCACGCAGATCCATCGTTAAAGATGCTGCTTTATCTTTGCCGCACCAAAGTAACAAGGAAAGACGACTTTTGTAGAGTCTCAGCTGCCTTCTGGATAAATTACTTCGAATAGTGTTATTATTTAACTGGATATTAATCGTTCATGCTTTCCCCAGGTCCGTTCCATTAGTCAAAACCAATGTTCTTCATGTCACGATAACTTTAAAGCCATTCTGTAATTTGGGTGATGCGGTACAGGCCACTGATGTCAGGCAATCGGCTCACAACTTCGGTCAATAAGGTGGTTAGTGGGCATATCAAGTTCCTATGGCGTCAGTGTAACACCGCGTCGGGCTGCTGCGCTCAGAGACAGCTGTCGCTTATAATCGAGTATTTATTTCGGACTGTTTATTGGCGTTAATTACAGGTGGAAAGTGAATGATTTGTGCGAAGAAGTTTAAAGTGAGTAATCGGTGGATCCAAGAGAGCAGCGGAAAGAGAAATGAAAAATATATATCCTGAAACGGACACTAATAATATAATAGAATAATAATAATAATAATATAATAATAATAATAATAATAATAATATAATAAGAAGAAGAAGAGAAGAAGAAGAAGAAGAAGGATTACAAGTATGAAACTAATTACTGTCTAAACAGAATGCGTTACTATTGCGAATCCGTTGGGTAGCTATTTGTAAAGTGATGACAAACGTTAACCCTTTCCTCACCTTCGAGCAGCGTTAATCACTCCATTTGTCTCAGTCACATCGCCCCGGTTTTGATTTCACATTTCTTAAACGCATACACACACGACTTTCAGTGCTACTTTCCCCCAGTAATCTCAGATATCAGAGGAGTTTCAAAATGTTTTCAAAATAAAAAGGACGCACTCAGTACCACCGAACTTTGTCAGTTCTCTCGGTCTTCTAAATACCTGCTTGCGATCTATTACGGTTACCTGAGTATAAGTACTGATCACACCGAGCGGAATTAGTTTACCCGTCTGTCTGCATACAGGGCTAAGGTACCGAGTGGGTGGACGTCATCAATTAGTTAATGCGGACAAAAAGAAATATAATGAAGTATTACAGTCTACACCTGTCGTTTTACCAATCAATACAACTTAAATAGCATCAATCGTTTACTGTCAAAAACACTAATCCTGTGCAAACTTGGTTGCAGTGGATTTTGTCATTGCATTTATAAACTAATAAAAGCCCTTTGTGCAAACCTTCCTTCGTCTTCGATGCCTCTGACTGAGACGACGATTTACAGTTTAATCGTTTCAGTCGAATTGTCCCTTTTATCCTCTCATAAATACACACTAACATCACTGTGTTAGTACAGTAAACCGCTGATGTTTTGGCAAATAGAGAGTTCGTCTTACCGTAGTGGATAAGTCTAGGGGTATTATGTTCCTCGCAGAAGCTGCTCTCGCGATCTCTCTTCTAACAATGAAGTAGAGTACTGCTGGCGTCTTTCCCCACACAAAGATATCCCAGCGGTGCATAGTGGACATAGGAACTGTTTTTATTTTGCCGGAAAATTAATGCAATATAAAAGGACCCAGGAGCGAGACGAATATAAATATTAATCTTCAGGTACTCATCTCCTATTCTTCGAAGGTAAGCTTCTCAAGAGTTCTTACAGGCTAAAATAGGCGTGCCATAAGTTCCGATTTCTGTCAGAGTTTGGGGTTAGTATTAAAAGATTTAATGTCAATTTATTGAAATTTTAAAAGTTAGTTCACTGACATTTATAGTAATAACAAGAGATAGATTCCAAGAGTAGTCCACTCAAGTCTTTCTTTCGTAAATGTTACTTGAAACGACCTGGCGGAGACAAATGGAAAACGGATATTTATAACAACTGATGGTACCATCAACTTTACATGGATTCTTAAAGAAGTGTTTATTTATTTATTTATTAACTTTGTCTACTGATTTTAAAACCTGGTTGCCATACGGTCCAGCCAGAGAGAATCTGAGAACGAGGCTGTTTCAGCAAACAAGAAAAAACTGAAAAATTATTAATATTAGTTTAAACACAACTACACACCTTTTGTCGGCTCCAGAAAAATTCTTGCGACTATTAATTATGTAATTAAAAAAAATATGCTTAAGTTCACTGCATAGATAATGATTACATAAAATATGATTGATATTTGTTAGCCATCAACTGATCTTTAGCAGGCAAGTGGAAAGTTCCTGAGTAGCGTCACCGGAAGTAGTTCAGCCAGAAAGATCCTATCCGTTGACGGTCGTTGTGTTTTTTATCGCCACAACGAGACCCGTACTTTGGGCTATTGTGAGCAAAGCCAGGGTCGAACCGGTCTGCAAGAGCTGTTCGTCGTGTGTTGTCCTGTCCGCCTTGTCCGTTTTGCCGCTTTACCTTGAGAACGGAATCCCGATAACAAAAGCTATCGGAGCGGCCGAGACAACCTCACCTACGTACCCGGCCGGATGTACCGCGCATTGCAAAATCTACGTTCGTTAATGAGCGGAGCGGGTTCGATGACATCGCAATACCAGCCATGTTACCCGTAAGACGCGGGTTTGTCGCGTGTGGCCACCGGTGAGTGCTTTTCGGTTTTAGCCAAAAAAAGATTATAGATTTCCGCAGTTCAGAACGTTACTTAGTTCGTGGACTCCTCCACTCTCCCCCCTTCCACTGATCGTACTCCGCCATGGACAGCAATCGCCGCTAGTTCGCTTTAACCTCATCATACATCACCGGCTATTTTATTTATTTATTTATTTTTTAAAGACGCCGCTTTAATGTAAACATGATCTGTGGTGGTGGTGAGGGGTTCCCAGTCCCGCTGCGAGTGGTGACAGCTCTACTTTCTCTTTGGTCCCCTTCAGCCGATCTACGCGACGAGAGAGAGGTCCAGGTAAAAGAGGCCTTGCTTCTCTCCTCCTTGACATGTGAGCCACGTCGCAGTCAATTGGACAGTGGGCTGCGGTAACCGGTCTCCAGTCACTGCTGTCACTCGCTCAGACGACTAATCTGTAAGCCTTGATTTAGAGGCATTTAAACATGGAAACCAAATTGCCCACTTCTACTTCAGTTCCTGTAATAGAAAGACAAAGACAATTTGTCACATTTCGATATGAATTAGTAAATTTATCAGCCCTTGCTTCAGCAGCCAATAACGTTAACATTCAAGAGGAGGGGGGTGATAACAAGCAAATACCATTAAAAAGAGAGCAGTGCGATCGGTGCAGCTGAATGCTGTTTACCGTCCTCTCTCTCTCCCCTCTCTCTCTCGATCGGCGTAGGCCCGGTAGCCAGACGCGCCCACTGATACGTGAAGCCGGAAAACGATGCCGGCCAGGGGATGCGAATCAAGCGAAGATTGTTTCCCAGATAGAAAGAGAGAAGCAATCTAGTCGCTTGATACCGCTGCGTCCACTAAATGTCGCCATCTGTCCTCTCTTAATCAATCTCTGTCTGCGTGATCGATAGAACTCTAACTGGTCCGTCGATTTACTTTAAGTGGAATTAAAAAAATAGGGGGCGCTGTTACTTCCGATGGCTATTTTCACTTTCATAAACTGATTTGTGGTGAAAACCGGTGTTGCCGGCATATCCGCTGATTTTTCTTCTTTGTGTGCTAAAAAAAATTAATAACAGCAACAACAACAATAATAATATATTCGAAAATATTTATACAGTCACATAAATACTGCAGAAGCTGTCACACAAAAAAGGACCCAAAAGTTCTTTTGTTTTAATTATTTTTACATTTAATTGGGTTTTTTTTTTCTCACAATTTTATTTCTTCGTTTTCATTTCAGTCGAGATACAGGATGTCCCAAAAGTATGTATACACGCGTCTGCACGCTACCGTTAATAAGGTATTTTGTGTCTCGGTACTGTTTCGTTCGAAAGCTCTCAGATGGTGGTACTGTACAGCTCAGCAGCATGCCCGTGACGTCAGGTGTTTTAGACCTGTGTGGATGGACCAGGTAATGCCCCTCACGCTCTATAGATCTCGCACCAGCAGAATTCTTCCCGGCGGAATGAGTTGAAGGACAAGGTGTACGCCACGCAACCAGCTACCTACCATCCGCGAACTCCAACAGCTGTTCCAGTTGTCAGATACTGCAATACCAGCATGAGCACCTGTTGTAGCATATATACCCTGGTGTATGAGAGAACACTCTATCTAACAATATCTCTTTGATTACTAAGTTATAGAAAAGGGCGTTGTACATCATTTTGGGAAAACCCTGTGTACATAGTTTATTGTAAGTTGTTTGTCGTTGACACTGGTTTGTTGTTTTGTTTGTTTTTTTTTCAGATTTTATCTGCGTTTTTCTTACTTTTCAAAAAACGAGATTTAAGTTCTGCTTTCCATTAAAATAGTTTTCTGTTTAATGGGGGAGATTACCTCAGCAATGAAACGAGAGAGAGAGAGAGAGAGAGATAGAGGCGAGAAGAGAGAGAGAGAGAGAGATGGAGAGAGTGCGGAGAGAGAGAGAGAGAGAGAGAGAGAGAGAGAAGAGATGGAGAGAGTGAGAGAGAGAGAGAGATGAGAGAGTGAGAGAGAGAGAGAGAGGAGAGAGAGAGAGAGAGAAGAGAGGAGAGAGAGAGAGAGAGATGAGAGAGAGAGAGAGAGAAGAGAGCTGGATTCCTCCCGTTGCTGCTCGGCTTGACGCTGCCAGATCCTCTGTACGGTCGTGTAGTAATCACGACGGTAATCGGGAGAGCCGCACAAGTCGGCGCTACCGCCCGGTGACAAGCCTATAAAATAAGAGCACTTACATCAACAATTTGTCTTCTTTCGCGGTGCCAGGCATCATTCTGACGTCAAAAGGTCTTACCGAAACGATCGCCGTTCCCAGAACCGCGGGGATAATATCGCTTGCAGCTGTATTTCTCTCTTGAGATTATTTGGTAAACAGGGCAAAGATAGCAACTGCTTCCGCGAGAGCGGGCGTTTGGACCGCGCGTGTAGAAATTCTAAATAATGCTTTCTTATAAAACTGTGGCTTAATTATTACCTCTTTCCTGGTCGCGCAGCGCGTATTAACTCTTAACATCCCAGTAGCAACATTTAAAAAACAAAACATAGCGTAGCTCGTGCGCCTTTGTCCTAAATTTCTGGTTCTTCAATCCCCTCCCCCCTTTTTTTTTTCTTTTAAAAGTTTGAAAACCTTCGATACTTTTGTACCTTGGCTTACCACGATTTTGCTTTATAACTTAGGACAGTTGTTTGTACCAGATTCGGTTCTGTCTCGCTCGGGTAGCAAACCATGTGTCGTTACCTGTCTGTTGCACTTTCCCCTTCCGGGAACTTATTTCGTGCTGCACTTCCTTGTTGAATCGCACTGACATCATATGCAGTTATTCTCCGTACGGCAGAGTGCATCCACGGGATCAGTTCCTCCCACTGAGATTAAAACAAAAATATCCTCTCTAATGAAGCTCGCTGCAGGCTTTATCACTTTAAAGTCGTGTTTCATTATTTGATTTTAAAAAGGGGAAGTTATATATATATATGTCGTGTCCAACTCCGCGGATTACACAAAGGAAATTGCGTAATTTCCAAAACCCGCGCCCAAGTCCAGTAACTACGCAATGAGCTGTGCTCATTACCTGGGATTGGGCAATCACTTAATCTCTTAATCCCACGGAGTGAGCGACCAGTGAGGCTTTAAGCTTACTTGATCATTGGCTGAAGTTCGCTCTCTACGTGTTCCATGTCATTAGTTTAATAGCAGCCTCAAGATGGAAGAGAAAATTGTACCGACAAATAGGATTCTATTACGTTCCAGACCGATGTCCTATATTCCGTGACATCGTTTACCACCGACTTAGCTGCGTGTTTATATATTCGCAGTAAACGCCACTATGAGCTGCTGTAAATGCGCTGTCAACTTGACATTTACCTTTCCAGAATGGTTTACCAGGAAATCTACTAATCAATAGTATCATAATTTACAATTAATTACCAGCGTGACGTAATTAAAATCCTTATGAAATGCTTCCATCTGTGGGGGGGGTGAGGGTGGATTACCCGGTCACCTGACGTGTCCGTTTCGCGGGAAAGGGGCAATTACCCTGTATAATCCGAGGATTGGACAGTTCGGCGAATTACGCACGACAACGATAAGCGTACAAAGTTTCCCTCCAAACTGGTGTCAACCAGGGTACATGAAGTGAGCTAATACGGCTTTTAAAGACATTTTATTGACCCCTCCCCATCACCACCACAAGAAACCACTGACTTCGGGGGTAATCGAAATTGCACTCAGAGGTCGTCCAACAGTCAGCGTAGTTACTAATCTCAAGTTTCAACAAGTAAACGAAAGTTTAGTTCCGAATGATCTCGATCGCATTTAGAAGTTTTCCCACAATACTGGAGTATTTTTTTTCTAACGACCTCATTGTTCCCTTTGCAACACGAAAGATCATTCATATTGGAGACATTCGCTTTGTTAAGCTATTCGCACAGGTCTCGTTAGTTATAAAAATCACCGTGTCTTCATCTAGCCATAGTGATCGCGTCGTTAACTTCGCCTGTCCGAGACTGTCACCGCCTCGTGTTCGAGTGAAGGTAGGAGCCTCTTCGGCAGAAGGAACAAATCCGAAAGGATATTTCTCGCGAATAAACGATCGGTGGAATTTTTTTTTCTTTTCTTTTAAGGGTCAGAACTTCAGGACAGTTTCCCGCTCGCCTTGGCGTCGCGGATAATCGCCGATCCGTCTCGCTGCCCGCCACAGACGAACTGCCCGTTGGCTCCCAGTCCACTGTAACTGTTTAAAGATGTAAATACCAAAGTGTCTAAAGAGGCCACGTCAGACCAGCTGGACAACTCGTATTGGTCACGACCTGCAAAAATGGGCATAACGTTTTGCCCACACCTGGGAATCTTTTACAATCCCTTGAAGACTAAATCCTTTCCCCCTCTCCTTCTCTTATAATCCTTTAAAATTCCAAAGTCAAAGAGCCAATGTAACATCAGCGAACAGTGTTCGTATCATCCGCAGATCTGCAGCACCACTGATAGGAGCGACTTCCGATCTGACGACGTAAACATTTCTCTTTCCTGCTAAACTTTCCGAAGTGGGGAATCGTTTCCTGGGATTAAACAGAGATCGGATACTCTAAAAATTCTCCAACTTCTGCGAGCTAAAAGATCAAGTAAAATTGACAAGCCCCAAAAGCAAATTAAATACACCAGCACGGGCTTCAGGATTTCGTCCGATTTTGATGCCAGTAAAACCGCCTTTTTCTTGCATATAAAAAAAAAAAAAAAGATAGAAGTTGGTATTTCTAAGTCTTCTTCATTTCCGGTTAGTAATGGGTTTTTTTTCCCTCGGAAGGTTGCACGGTCAGCACCAGCCGTCTTCTCTTCGGCGGCGAGCCTTTGAACTTTTGGTCAGCGTTGAATAGCCGACGATTTATATCCAAGTCAATCGCGGACTCTTCACATTTGTTCGTATGCCCGAATTCCCCACCTCATTTCTTACCACCCCCCCAAAAAAAACTCTCTATGGCTTTCCACAAACGACTTCAGCTGCTGTAGCTCGGAGCCCTGATTTGCCGGCTAGCTAGAGTGGATATTCCTTGGTTTGGTGACGGGGGTGATGAGAAGATGCGAGATATTGAGTGGTGACTGCATAAACTGAGAAATAACGTGTGCAAGTAGGTGATTTTTCTCAGCGGACGATACGTGACTTTGCATGTACGTTACCTGAAAACTTCGGTAGATCTTCCATTGTGTTTTTTTCCTTTTATTTATCCCATTCTCTGACTACCGAAACAGAGAGAAACCAGACAACGTTTTACCGCACGGGCAGGAAGAACCGTTTTGGAGAAAAGCCGGCGGTTGGAACGTGTCGCCCAAAAAGGATGAAGGCGTTTGGAAAGACTCGCTGTTTAACAGTTTGCGGTCCCGATGCGATGAAGTTTGATCTCCAGTGACAAACGGCAGGGCTTTGATTAGGGTGCCATCGTTAGGCGCTTTAAGAGATAACGTTTCTACTTTGAGAGAGCGGGTCGCGTGACTGAGCTCTCTCTCTCTCCGTTACGTCTCTTCATCTCGGCTAAGTTCAGCAACGGAGCCAAAGAGGCTGCGAGGTGGGGTGTAGGGCCCCTGACAGACGAAGGAAAATCGAGGGATTCGAGTCTAAGCCGAATAGGACAATAACAAAGTAAGTCAATGTTGAAATCTTACCTTTAAGTTTTCAGTTTTAAGAATTTTAAAGTGCGAGGGCTATGGATGATTTTGTTTCTGATTTATTATTCAGAACGGTACAAAGACGCGCACAATCGCACTGCAGCGCATATTTTCTAGTGTCTTTTCTAACACAATTAACGTACCGGATACGAAATAAAAGTTTATCTTCTTGAACGCGATTAATTGCTTCCCAGATGTGCCGGCGACACGTAACCAAATTAGTCATCTTTATTTAACGTGGTAGGTGACGCTTTAATTGGCCCTGTCTCTACTACCGCTTCTCGTTTTCTGTTAACAGCATCCTTCAGATCAACAGGATACAAACCGAAAGATCGTTCTATAAACCATATGCTGCGTTTCGAATAAATATACAAATAGACAGATAAACAGGCATACATTTTACAGGATAAACAAGTTAATGAAAAACCGATACTAGATTCAAAAATACCCCCCTTTTTTTAAAAAAAAACAAAAATTTTCTCCCATCTGGCCCCGCTATTTCTGAAGTCGTCGTAGACCATTTTCTCCCATCTGGCCCCCCTATTTCTGAAGTCGTCGTAGACCATTTTCTCCCATCTGGCCCCCCTATTTCTGAAGTCGTCGTAGACCATTTTCTCCCATCTGGCCCCGCTATTTCTGAAGTCGTCGTAGACCATTTTCTCCCATCTGGCCCCCCTATTTCTGAAGTCGTCGTAGACCATTTTCTCCCATCTGGCCCCGCTATTTCTGAAGTCGTCGTAGACCATTTTCTCCCATCTGGCCCCGCTATTTCTGAAGTCGTCGTAGACCATTTTCTCCCATCTGGCCCCCCTATTTCTGAAGTCGTCGTAGACCATTTTCTCCCATCTCTGGCCCCGCTATTTCTGAAGTCTTCGTAGACCATTTTCTCCCATCTGGCCCCGCTATTTCTGAAGTCGTCGTAGACCATTTTCTCCCATCTGGCCCCCCTATTTCTGAAGACGTCGTAGACCATTTTCTCCCATCTCTGGCCCCGCTATTTCTGAAGTCGTCGTAGACCATTTTCTCCCATCTGGCCCCCCTATTTCTGAAGTCGTCGTAGACCATTTTCTCCCATCTGGCCCCCCTATTTCTGAAGACGTCGTAGACCATTTTCTCCCATCTGGCCCCGCTATTTCTGAAGTCGTCGTAGACCATTTTCTTACAACCCGCATGATTTTAATCATTCGAAATAAGCCATTATTGTTAACGGTTCGATGTTAACCAGATTTGATATTTAAACACACAACCGCGTTATTCGGCAACACAAACGCAGCTAAGATGATATTTTCCTTTGATAACGCTTGGGAACCATCAAATATTAGCTGGAGATTGAAAAGCCGATAACGTGTGCAGCTTCTAAAAGCTTTTCTAGAACTCCAGTTGTTAGACCTATCTACAATCGACTGCCTAGAATTACCAAACATTAGTTAAAGATTAGAAAACAGATATTTTAAGCAGCTTCTAAAAGCTTTTCTAGAACTCCAGTTGTTACACCTATCTACAATCGATTTCAACCGTTACGTAAAGTAGCAGAAATAGCCTACTCCTCTCTTGTATTCCACTCAAGATTTCATCTGGCACCAGGGTAATTGCCAATATAATAGACTTTCTCTACATACTTACCGAGCGCTAACACAAGATTCATTAGAAGGAAATTCTGATTAAATTACATGAATGGGAGATAAAATCATCAAAATTGTAACAAAGAAATATGAATGAGTCTAGCCGAACCTTTTACGTGTTAGACGCCAAAAACACACACACACTTTATATCTAATAGATAAATGGGTTTGGTATTTTTTCACTTAAGAATTAGTTTATATCTACTACATGATTACCGCTTATGCATTTGCTATTGCCTGCTGTACCATGTCTGGCCACCTGCTGGGTTACAGCGCTAACGTAAAGATCCTCTGTAGAGACTCGTTACCATAGAAACGCATCCTCTCATAGCAAAAAGTTGTTCCGCTGTTGATTTGAGAAGAATAACATCTTCATATCAGTATCAATTTTAAATTAAAATTTAATAATAATAATAATAAATAATAATAATAATAATAATAATAATAATAATAATAATAATAATAATAATAATAATAATAATAATAATAATAATAATAATAATAAAATAATAATAATAATAACCTAATTGTTGCTGCTTTGTAGCACATCAAAGATAATGTTCAGTTTTCAAATGTATGTCAGGAATTTTCATATATATATTTTAGACTAACAATTCTGGTAAATGGGAAGGTTGGAGACACCCGACTGTCATCCTCCCTTCCGTCGGTGGAATAACCATTTGCGAGAAATGCTTGTGCCACCAACAACCTAAGATATTAGAGTTATTTGAGTTCACGAAACTTCGACTACAGCGCCTGATTGACTTTGAGGCCTTACGATAGTAATCCGAAGCTCAGGTGACCATGACAACCTAGCACCCAGTTAACAATTCAATTTACAAGTTTGCAAGTTATCAACTGACTAAATCGCAAAACGAAGCCATTGTTAAAAAAAACCCTACTATGACTCTATTTAAAAAACCAAGGACTGACTGCGCATTTAGTGTATCTGTAGCGAGCACCATGGCTTGCGTAAATGATCCCACCAATACGAGTTTTCCATGTGATCTACGCTATTATTATTATTATTATTATTATTATTATTATTATTATGATTTTATTATTATTATTATTATTATTATTACCCACTATTGTAAGCAGTTTAACAGAATTATTTGCAATTTTTTATTTAGAGAAAGAAAAAAAAGAAGCTTCTCTGACTCTATAAACATCGGCACTGCTAATCGTAGGTATTGTGATTCGGACTTTCTGGCTGCGTTGGCCTGTTTGCCCTAAGAGACTTGGTTAGGGAAGAAAAAAAGGCCAACAAGGGTCAACAACAAGGAAAACATCGGGTTCCTATTAACACTAGGTCGGAAAAATCGGCGTCTCGTTGTGACTAACAAACGAAGAAATTCCTCTCTCTCTCTCTCTCTCTCTCTCTCTCTCTCTCTTCTCTCTCTCTTCTCTCTCTCTCTCTCCGTCTCTCTCCATCTTTCCATCTCTCTCTCTCTCTCTCTTCTCTCTCCGTCTCTCTCATCTTTCCATCTCTCCATCTCTGTCCATCTCTCCAGCTCCTCTCCGTCTCTCTCCCCATCTCTCTCTCTCCCCCCATCTCTCTCTCTCTCTCTCTCTCTCTCCGTTCTCTCCTCTTTTCCATCTCTCCCTCTCTCCTCTTCTCTCTCCCACTTAATGAATTTTAAAGGCAAACAACAACAACAACAACAGAAAGGATTAGACGTCAACCACAAGTTTCACCGTTTAATATATTTTTTAAAAGACGAACAACTACTTTGGCAGCGTTTACGTCAGACAGAAGTTTATCATCTTTCCTGGCTATCCCCCACTGCTAGGTTTCTGTGGGCAATGTAATAGAAAGCCGATGCATTTAATTCCAATAAACCGGATTCTGGTTCACTTAATTATAGCGGACGTCGAGTGCCACACAAGACGAAACAAGAAACTGTCCTTACCAGCCAGAATATATAGGAATCAAAGTTTCTTTTAAATGGAGCATTTCAGAATTAATAAAGAAGTAGATAATGTGCGAAGGCCACGTTCAAATTCTTGCCCGCAGATAAATAGGAGGACATTTTATATGTACAGTATACGCATTTATAAGAGAAGTTATGTCCAATGCCACAGGATAGATTGCTCAAACAATTAGGGTCAAAATCAGCGCACTTATTGACTCGCAGTAGCATATTATGCTGGCAACGGTTCGCAACGCCCGTGCTGGTTAAGACGGTCCGCTTCCAGTCTAGTCAGAGCGAGAATCTAAGTCATTTAATGCGGTGTTTTTACCTAATCTGCGCCCTCTTTAAAATGCACGGCATCCAAACGGTTTTCGTTGCTGTGAAACACGGCTACGGTGTAGACGGCTTAACGTTAAGAGACTGACAGCGGACGTGCTGTCGCCAGTGCACGAAGCTAAGGAGGGAAGCATCATCCGTGTACGAAAACCCGTTCTTAGCAAAAACGACTTCGCACTCCTTAAAGCCGGCGGCGGGGTGGGTAGGGGAGATCTTCAGTATATAGCTAACCACACCGCGGTCCGGAAAATGTGAGAAATGCTAATGCAAACCGCCGACACTGAATAATTAAAAGGACGTCAACTGACTTCCTCTGACCGTTCAAGGTGACCCTGTACATCACGCTTCTATAAATATTAATAGAGGTGCGACGTATTGTCATACCTGGAACTTTAAGATGGATTAGCGTTGCTTTTTAAAACAACAACACAGGTACGAATAACAAACCCGTTCTAACAGCGATCGTTGAGCAGAGTCTTTTAGCGAGCGAATAACTTCTACTTGTGGTCTGTATTTTAGTCTTGAAATTCTCCTTGTGGTTCTATGCGCGAAATATATCGATTCAAAGGGTGTAAAGTCCTTAACCCCAAAGACCAAAAATGCTGAACCAGTCTCCTGTAGGTTAATTCAGCAACACCCATAGAGCTAAATGAGCTCAGACATCAAGTAAATATATGTAGTCTTTCTATAAATATTTCCACAAATTGTAGACCAAAATTGTAGGGTAGAAACATTTCAGTGGGAAGGGAAAGATGAGAATGTTTTTTATGGGATTTGTGTGTCCATTTCAATGAAATTGGTTGATATCTTAAAACGTTAGGGGAGATTCTCATTAAATTTTATAAGGCATCTGACAATTTAAGTCATTTAAACTTTAAAATAGCAAATCAAAATAGTTTATAATTTAAAAAAATCAGCCCAAGATGGATAATCGGTATGATCTACTCGCGAGCTTGGTAATTCTTTCCGTTTGCAATGCCCCGCTGTACCAATCTGGTTATGTCTCGACATTACTAAGTAATAGTTCGTTGCGAAGAACGGAAAAGAAAATCAGTAACGGGAAATTGTCGTTTATTAGTTCCTAATCGAGGTGTCTTTTGCGGCCCGAGAAATATCCTTCCTGCCAGGTGTGCAATCGTCAATATTTTGCAGCTCGATCCCGTTAAAGTTGCCCCGTATGGCTTCTTAAAGTTCCGTTACCTTAGCGGAACTCGGGCGTTTCGCTTTCCGCTGGCAACTCAGGTGCTCGGCGCCATCTTTCCGAGAGGCACGCGCATGAAATCTCAGCCCCGCTGTCTCGATACATTGGTTGGCTTGTGGTTACGGCGACAGTGCACCAGGCTGAACAGGGACCCTCTCCAGCAAAGACAGTTCTGTCTTTTCACCTTGCCAGATTAATGCCACGGCAATCCTGCTTCCCATACTTGACTGTAATCTTTACAAAGAGAGACTTCGATTGAATATTTTTTGTTAAATCTTCTTTAACCCGAGGCGGGACACCTGTCGGAGATGAGTACTCACCGCCGCTAATATTCGAGTGTCTTGCCGGATTTTCCTCATGACCTGACATTTTGAAGCAGTCCATCTTATTGGACAAAAAGTGGATTTTATGAGCAACACATACAGTGAAGTCATGTCCGAGGTGATGATACTGGATCATGTCTGACGATGAGTGTGGTAGTGGCGAGTAATGGCAGATTGTTGTCATGGTTTCTCTGTTCTAGGCCATTTCAGGTCGCTTTGTCACGATAGTTTTAAGATGTTCAGCAAAGTTAGTATCAGACTGTTCTGATGAAGACATACAAGCTCAGTCTCTGCGCATCATTATCATTAATCGCCAGTGATCTTCACTCTACCAATCATAGCCTATTTGTATTGTAGGCGCGTACCAGTCTGGTTTTCGTTTACACAACTATTCTGCTGTTCCTAAAACTTAGATAGAACCTTGGATTTTTAGTTAACATCATATCGTCCCGTCTATTCCGGGTCACTGTTCGCTAATTATCCACCACTGGCGATCTCGGAGTCGGTCTGCTAAAGACAAAGTAATGTCTGGCCTGTAGCCACGTAATAGTTCATCATGTATGTGGATTTTCCTCAGGTCGAAAGAAATACTCCATGCCCATCCCAAATCACTTTCGTTCCGCTCGCAATGAACCTGTTCGGCCACAAAGCGTCTTGGCATCCGCCAGTCTGGTTTTCCAGCACCATTGCTGATCGCAAAATAAGACACGTTTTCAGCAATTGGTTACCTATACACCTTCTGTAAGCGTACCACACGCATGACCATTAACGTTTTCAATGTCGTCGACCCGAGCTTGCAAAAAACCAAAGACAGAAATGTTCATAAGGTTTCTGACTCTTCGTTTAACAGCCGATTCTGTCAGGAATATAGGATGTGGCGCCCCTCCCAAGAAGACTTTCAGAAATGGCGTGACTGTAGTTACAAGAACCAGCAAACCTTACACGATTTGATTTGGAATTAGCTACAGTATATTTACATTGAAGAACATGTAAATGATTCTGTTATTTTTCAGTCTTACATCGGGACAGCTGGTGGCCCAGTGTTTACACCGTCGAGAGGTACAGGCTCGAATTCCGGTCAGGACCGAGTTCATTTTGTTCCATCCAGCAGATACGGTTTCTTCTCGTTATTTTTCACCATCCGGCTTCGTGGATTTCGCTCCACCTCTAAACGCGAAGAGTTCTGATAAGGTTTTCCTTGTATCTGTATACAGCAAGAAACACGTCGTTTGCCTGGTTCTTTCCTGCCCACACCAGAAACCTGTAATTCATCGACGGCCATCCTTCGGTTCTGACGAGAAAACCATTATTATAATTTTACGTTTAACCCAATGTCTTAAAGTGGCAAAGGCCTAGATTTCACTTTATTCTGTAAACTAGAAAATAAAAAAAAAACAACTTTTCAGATGGCTTTCCACCCCTAGAACACATTATGTAAGTCTGGGAAACCATATCATTTACAATCACAAACCACGTGACACTCTTAGCAGAATGTCAAAGTTATTCTATTGTATTTTGCAAAATTAAAATCATAAATATATCCCTTTTCAGTCCATCGCATTTGCATATAATTACTTGAAATATTCTTGCATTAATTTATGAAGATTTTGCTATCCTGGTTCTCGAAGAATAAAGAATTCATTCTAAAAAATTGCAAAGGCTATGATTGGGCTGTTAGACAACATTTGCTGCCAGATGGTTAAAAACTGAGTTAACGCAAAACGGTTTATTGGTCACTGGTTAGTAGGTTACTTAACTATTTTTCGTCTCGCCTAAAGGCGGTAGGGCTTTTTTTTTGCCCCCCCTTTTTGCCCGACCGCAGATATAAATGACGCTGTCACTAATTACTTTTGTCGGGATGTGTTTCATGGCGTAATCGTCAGGAACTCTTCATTCCCTGTTGTTGTTGTTTTATGCGGACCAACTTCGTCCCCGTCGGTCTCAGAAGATTGGAAGCTTCAGCCGAAATCCGCAGGCGTGTAAATTTAAAGTTGAAAGGGTCGGGGAGAGAGACAGATTTTGCAGCAGGAGTTTAAAAATAAAGAAAAAGAGCTCCGACAGACTGGCAGGCTAGCGGGAACAGCCATGTAGTCTGAACATGTGGTCCGATCGGGACGAGTATTCCAGCAGAAAGACACGAGAAATGTTTTAAAGTAATGGCTGGTTACAATTACAAATTGTTCGTTGTCTGCTCTCGTTTAATACTTAGCGTTTAAGGGCCGGTGCTGTTGATTGGGCGGGGGGGGGAGGGAGGAGGAGGAGAGGAGGTAGGTAATCTTTTTTATAGCACGCTTCACCGTCGTCGACCAATTAGGCAAATTCGCCGTCACGTGATCCGCCTGTCAGTCCGGCGCTTTCCCGGGTCGGCGTGGTTGTAGCCTCCCCTCCGTTCTCTCCCCCCCTCCCCAATCAAGGGAGCGGCCCTGCCACTTAACACGGCATTTAAACAAACAACTAATTAATTTATTAATATTATACTCTTTTACCGTTCTGACAGAATTCGCCGGTCTGTGTCGGGTCGGGCCGGTGGGAGTCACAGACGCTCTGCATCACAGGTAGGTTAGCCGGATACCGGAAGTCAGTTCAAGCTAATGGATCGATTCCAACAAAAAATCGCAGATAGATGGGTAACCCGCAGCCAGAGGGCGCTCTTGTTATTACTATTATTAGTAGCTGGTCAGACACACACACACACACATTAAGATTTATATATAATATAAGGATGCGCAACAAGAGAAATGAAAAAAAAATAGTAAATAAATATAATAATTTTTTAGAAATTATATTTATATAGTTTGAAAGATGGGGTACTCTCATATTTATTGCCAATTCACAGTCAGTCTTTACGAATGCACCGTGTACTCCTTTTTAAAGAAAATAGGATTTAAAGAGAAGGAAATCCGGGATAATATAATTATGGAATGGTTTAAAGGAGAATAAAAAACAACAGTATAACAGTTTCAAGTCTGATTACGAGTGAACTAACCCCTCCTCGTCTAAAGACGGTACACGTGATATGTCGTCTGCTAACTAGCGGGTTGCACGCTTAGTTATCGCTTAACCTGAGAGGAAAAGATGCGTTAGATAACTCTTTCGGTGTCTCGTCAGTGATGTTCACCTAACTGTGGCTTGGCAGACAGGAATGAAAGGGTGGAAAACTTCCACACACAAACAAAGAGAAAGGACGCGCTACGCTGACTGACCTATTTGGAACGGTTTCTATTCAGTAAAGGAGAGAGAGAGAGAGAGAGAGAGAGAGAGGGAGGGAGAGAGAGCGAGAGAGACCACAAGAGAGAGAGAGAGAGAGACACCACAGAGACAGAGAGAGAGACACACAGAGAGACACAGAGAGAGAGACACAGAGAGAGACACACAGAGAGGACAGAGAGAGAGACACACAGAGAGCAGAGAGAGAGAGAGACACACACACAGAGAGAGAGAGAGGAGAGAGAGAGAGAGAGAGAGATTTAAACGATCTTGGGAACGCCGGGCGCCAACAGCAGGCGAGCTCGCAGCTGAGCCATCCGTCCCTCCGTCCCTCCGTCCGTCCGCCCGACGGCAGTAATGTGGCAGCAGTGGAGGGAATTCCCGGGAACCGGGTCAGGGCGTCTGCGCTGAACTAACCGCCACCCACCCACCACATCGAGCCGCCGCCGCCACACCCGTGTCAGAGATGCTGCAGCGACGAGGCTGATACCCTCGCTGTCGCTCTGAAATGTGTCCGTAATATATATATATGTGTGTGTATATATATATATTATATATATTTATGTATGTATGTATATATATATACATATATATATAAGCGAGCGGTTTCTTGGAGCAGTGACACGGTTCGCACTCAGACACGAAAAGTATGTTCTGTCGACTCTAGGATAGCCGCCCGTCCCGGATCCAGGTCGTAGTGCTGCTGGAAAGTTTGTACCAGCTCGGGGCAGAAGTTTACGCACGAAGTTCCTGGTCTGAGTGCGGTAAGTGTTTGCTTTCTCTCCATCTTCAGTTTCTTCTTCTCAGTCCGTCAGCGCGGACGGTTACCACTTCCGACTGACAAGAAGCGGGATCTGTCAGTAACATTTCGAACGTATCACAAGAGCTAGTGCGAGTCAACAGAAAACAGAACAAAGGATGAGCGTATTTCTGCTTAGATTATATACATATGGTTTTTGGTCCGGAAGTTTTGGTAGGTAATCGTTTAACAGCAAATCTACCCCACGGGAGAGGGAAACGATCTCGACGCTTGTATCTAACCTACAGGGGGCGACAACGCCTATACTTATTTTATCGCCTAACCGACAGGTGCCCGCGCTCCCTCTACCGACAGCATTGTCCCACGTAGAGTTCTACGTTTTCCTAATAAACAACGCATCGCGAGAGTGAATTTCAACCAGTACTTTACACCCTTTAAACGTTCCTTCGTCCCGTCTTCTAGTCGTTCGTATGCGAGGGCACCCATGTTATAGGTATATCTTGGTAACTACTGCGAATGAATGCCAATCTAAACGTACCAGCCACGTAATCTACTACGAGTGGACTCTGCATATTCGGGATCCGACTCTCTCTCTCTCTCTCCTCTCTCCCTCTCTCTCTCTGAGGGATCAATAACCAGCCAACTCGACCATACTTCAAATTTCGCAACAGGAAAACTAATACTCGGTGTGCGGAAGTTAACTCGAGCAACTCTAAGCTAATAACTTTGTACAAACATAAAAAAAATATTTGTCCAGTCTCGTCAAATAATAATAATAATAATAATAATAATAATAATAATAATAATAATAATAATAATAATAATAATTAATAATAATAATAATGTTTTTGTAGATATTGTTCATATTATGCACGGTCAATTTAATCCAACGTTCCTTTCCTAAAACAGCTTTATTCGAGACTACGCTAATGCAGTTTTTAATAAGCATGCAAACTGCTTCATTGTTTTTATCAAATCTTTTTTACAAAACAAAATATATTTGGACCTAAGAATGAATATTTGTATAAAGGAAGCTTCATGGCGCAGCTGATAGCGGATACCTGAGCAATTACAGCGCCAGGAACCCCTGATTAAATGTATAGATGGGCTGTGTATGTCGACGTCAAATACTTTGACCTTATATGAGCTGTAATCGACGTCATATATCTTGACCTTTATGACGTCGATTACAGCGTCTCGTTTGAATTAGGAATTACTGCGGGTAACTTACCACCGCGGCGGCCAGCTCAGGTCTCCCTTATATTTGAAGAAAGGCGACTTCTCTCTCTGTTGTTATTTTGTATAATGAAAACAAGCGAAATGATTTTTTTTAAAAAAAGAGGGGTAGTGCGAAAAACTGAGTTGTCACGAACTGCAAACTTCTACCAGAATCTGATCAACCTGCACATTAACCCAAGCCCTATTGGATGAATCTAATATCATCTCTCTTACTTCTTGTATTATTATTATTATTGTTATTATTATTATTATTATTATTATTATTATTATATTATTATTATATTATTATTATTATTGTTGTTGCTGATTTGTTTTAAAAGAATGTCAGAACTCGATGTATCGGCTTAAGGGTGTCAGTGTTAATGTTTGATCGAATGAAGAATACTGTGAGACTTGCTGTAGAAAGCAATTAACAGTCTATTTATTTACATCACGTTTAAAAAAAAATTTACGAATAGGCACCCTTCTTTCCCCTCTCCCCACCCCCCCACGATATATCGTTTGCCAGTTGATTTAGCAGAAATTTCCATCAAGATGGAATTCTGAAGGAAAAAAAAACAAAAATTGTGATTCACAAAAAAAAAAACACAAACACGGTGTTAGCTTAAGAAGTATCGACCCCTTCCCGTTAATCCGCAATTAAGCATAGGGGCTGCTTTTGCCAAGATACCAAACTCATACTGCGACTCAGATGTCCGTTTAATCCGAATAAATTTCGGTTTTCTGAGTGTCGACTTCTCGTCTACACGGGGGGCGGATTTCGTTTTAAATTTACTTTCTCACCAAATATCGAGATGAAGAAACTGCACGCGCGGTCCCGGCAACAAAGACTTACGATAGTTGACGTGTGAATGATGTGTGCCTAAAAACAGAGCACCTATAAATACACGATCGGGTCACTTCCGAACTGGTGACAACGCCACGAGATCACTCACCTGTCCAGCGATTATTTAAAAGTCCTCCTTCATACACAGTTTTGAACAGGAACTAAGTCACGACGACGAAGACAAGGAAACACCAGTTTCTCTCCACATTTTCTTTTAATTAATTAATTATTATTTTTTTTTTAACTTTAGAAAAAGAAAAAAAAAACAAACTCTGGCGGGTGTACTTACTATTCGAAGCATCTATTTTCATATTCCTTTCACGTTACACGCAGATCTAATTACAGATTTTCGACGAGATGCTGTTTATCTGTCCTCGGCTTCTTGGGTGGTCGATTTATCGAAAGAAATACATTTTTCTGGGCCTTCTTTTGATACCTTCATCTCATTTAATATACGGTTTTCCTTCGCATTCCACCTCTGCTATATAACACACACACACACACACAGACACACACACACACACACACACACACACACACACACACATGTTTCTGGATCATCGGATGCTGATAAAAAATCTCAAGTTATACCGCTTCGGATACTAACGTCGACGGTAGATCGGCTCTGTCCGTTCTGCGAGCTGTCTGTCTACCCTACATCTTGGCCGGGAAGCTAATCGAAAGAAACGTGAGTTTAACTGTTTGAGGTTCTGCACCCTATACACCGACGGCTACAAATGGAGTAATTTTTAATTCATCCTGGGGAGGTAAAGTGTATTCCTCAACTGCGGGCATATGTGTCTTCGATAAAAAACAAAAATATACAACCTCTCTACGGATTAATACTGCGCCATACAGTCTTCCGACGTTGTACGCCGTTGAACCTGGTACCCTGTAAGTAGCCTATTGATGCTGGGAGCAGGATGGAGAAGAGAAATTTATTTGGTCAGTTCTCGATGGCGGGCGAGAGAACGAATAGAAGTATAGTAATTTTGTTTAATTAAGTATTAAGTGTGGAAAAACATGTTACCTAGAGCAAATGTGCAAATAATTCTGCACTGACTGGGAGCTGTTTACACATTCGAATTTCATTAACCGACATCTGCCAGACAAGATGTTGGAAGTAATGATAAATCAAACTAGCCTGTTGTTTGTTTTTGTTTTTCTTTTAATCCGCATAATACGAATCGTGTTATGAAATAGGGTTCCTTGCTTTCCTATAGAAAAGTCTGCATTTTAACTTGGGCCTTAAGAATTATAATTGATACAGAACGGCGACGAATTAATTGCGTTGTTTTAGATTATACAAAACAGCCGTGCAGCCAAAAAAAAATCACCGTTTTTTCTTGAATCGCAATGGCGCTGCAAATATTTTGAAGTTACTGGTCGCATTGCTAATGCGATTTGATATGTTGAACAGCCAAGAGCGGCTGATTGGGAATCTGACGGCACTTACCGTTTTGTCGACTACTACCCACAAAGTTGGCGGCTACACCGTTTCTTTCAGTTATATTATTCACTGGAATTTATTAATGCGCCGAGTTCTCTTTTTCCAGCTCGTAAGCTGAACGGAAGTATACGAGTTTGCGTGGCTGGGGTATCTGGGTAATATTGATTTGCGTTCCATGCTTCCGTAGTTAAGTTGTTTTACTTCCTCTCTGCTTTTTTTTTCCCAAGGCTAAACTTTTGTGTGAAATGTAACGTTGTTCGCTCTTTACGAATACCTTCTTTGTCTTGTTATCCTTTTATTTACATTAATGTGAGCCACCCCGGGATTTCTGGGGTGCTGATCGCAGACTGTTGCTTTGTTTCCCTCTGGTGCCAAAGCTCCCATTTAAAAAAACATACACTCGTTCTGATACAGGAAACAAGGCGTAGCGGAGTAGATCTTTACACGTCGTGGATCCGAATCTCGTTTCCACAGAAGGGTAGTGTTAGCAAAACAGGGGTTGGTGTTGACGGTTGGAAACTTTGACGTTTCACTTTCGCTGGTAGCTATTTTCGTTCACGTGGCTTGGTGAAGGTCCCGTCTATCATCCCGACTGGACAGGTCGTAATAATCTCAGAACTGTCTGGACCAAAGCAGGAATCATGTACTGAAATTTTATATCACGGTTTCACTCCGCGCCGAATGAAAGAAGCACCTGTTTTACACGTGCATTTCTTATTAAAGATTCAATGGAGAGCAAAAAAAAAAGAAATAGCAAATACATATCCATGTCCATTTATGAATAAAGATTGGATACTATTAAGGTGGTCAAGAAACAGTTAACATCAGCAGCACGACTGATCTGTCGATTTTCTGTTAGATTTTACGTAAATCAGAAAAAAAAAACCATTTAGACAAGAGTTTTATTAAGTTTTTGTATGGTTTTCTTTTTTTCCTCCTGGTTTGTTTCCGGTGACTATAATCTCCTTAAATCTACTTAAATGTTAATCACTTTGACTTTCCGACTAATACAGTTATTCTCGCTTTCCCCTTTAAAATTGGTACTCATCAGCTCTCAACACAAAGCTGCTACTCTTGATTATGCTATTATGATTAAAAGAAAGCATAGTAACTGTACATTTAGAAATATGTTACACAGACTGCAGCATCCTTCCCGATTAAATGTATGGCTTATGTAGCCAGAGCAGCGCAGATGTTGTGAAGATGGTTATCTTGAAGGACAAGAACGTCATATTATGTTTACCTGTAGATAAATTTTAAGATTATCTGCATTCCGAGGTTCAAAATTGTTCACCCGATTTTCAACATCGATAAGTGATGTTGAAAGTCATATGTAGAGACGTTTACTGTAGTTGTTGATGCTGTCGATTTTTGACGTAGAGATATAATAACGGCCTGAGAACCGTATAGAATAGCTGGGTCGCTTCTAATCGGCCCGCCCATTCATTTCTCACGAGCGCGATGGCAACAGAGTTAAAGCTTGCTTATTGGTTCCGTGTATCCGCCAATACTATCAGAGGCGGCATCTGCTTCGCGCCTGTCTTTGGAGATTCTGACCAATTTCAAACTTTCTCTTTCTTTTGCACAGGAACTCTAATGAAAATCAGTAAAAGACGCGATCTGATTTTGTTTCTTTGGACGTGGCCACGAAGGCTGTAACATTTAAAACAAAAGTTCAGCCTTTAAAAAAAAGCAAACAAAAACGTGTATATGGAAAATAATTAGTGAGACAATAAGGCGAATGCCCGATTCTCTGGCCAAGGCGCTAACCAAAGCCACGATAAGGTCTTGAAAATTTGTTAATCGATTCTTAAAATAGCGAGTTAATGTGAGCGCTTCCCCGTTAACTTTCATCTCTGGCGGAGATAACAGGGCTTTTGTTGTTAGTCTTCGAAATTTACGAAACAAAGAATCTTCTCACATAGCTGGTTCGGCTAATATCTGTGCTTGAGGAAACGTGGTCTGTCTTCTGTAATTGTGTACCCAGAGTTTGGCTAAATATTAGAGTATATTTAGATTCAGGTAACGTCCACCCCATCAAGAAATAAAAACGTATAGTCTGTCGACTGGAATGGTGTCGGTAAGTAGCTGAGTCTTGGTGTTCGCTCGAAGTATCCGCTAATCGTTCGATGATTGATTCCCACAGTAAACAATTTTATGATGATGACTGCAAATGCGGCCAAAGCGCTGTAGTATTTAACGGCGGGGTCTTCCACAAACGATCAGGTCGGGTGTAAATAACGCAATAACAATACAACCCCGAACCAGAGATTCTAGACATACCGCCCCGTGAAATGCCCTTGCAATTCTATGGTGATGCTTAGTAAAGAAATTCCAGTATCGAGAGCTGTAAAATTCTGTACACTTGTTTCGTGGTGACATAAAGGGGAAAACTAATAACCTGAAAATGCAGATGGAACGCGTCGTTACTTTAACACTCTACAGGCCATGAATGCTTTTCATTTGTTTTACGAAAAATCCATTACAGTGACATCTGGAATCCAATCACAGTATTTTTACAGCCCGTCAGACAAAACTATCCAGATGTCTGACTATGCAGTACTCTGCTATTTTGCAGGCATTTCTTTAATTGCTCCCAGAAGATTAGTATTAGTCTTGACGGTTTGGCCGCTAGCTGCGTATCAAGATAATGCCATAGTTATTCGGTGAGGTTCACACCCGGACGCGTTGCGGCCCGGGAAAGCAATTGCATTTCATTCTGGGTGTACATCCTCTTGCTCCTTTTTCTGCTAGATTTATATGAAGAAATTACTGTCAAGGAACCTAAGATCAAATATAGGTAAGAGGGGGATGTAACCTGCAGAGCCTCGCTTGGCATCAGTGTTTGCAATATCCCTCATACTCTCATACACCAAACACCCATGAAAGCTGGTTGGGTTCTCGCCATTCTTTCTTCAGATCCACAATAATAAAACAGCACATTTTACTAGTCTTTGAAGACTGTGGCTGCCAATAAGCATGACGCACCAGGCACCATATCTACACATGCCAACAATGCTTTCAGCTGCGTTATCCATCCAATAAAGCCAAAAAATGTATACTGGACCCGCTGTAAAGTTAGTCAACTCTGGTTTGTCGTGGTTCACTTCTAGTGGTAGGTGCGGCCACACTGATGTGTACTGGTCACATTTCATTTGAAATTGACCAGTTGTTCTAAGGAAAAATCTGTGGATGCAGAGAAAGATCGGCAGCAATAGCGGGGACGCCTTGATTTGTGTCGAATAAACCAATTAGTTGATTGCAGACAAATAGGAGATATCTTGGCTACAGTGAAGGCGCATCCTTCATTGCACTTTCATTTTTGGAAAATGATTCAGAGAGCTATTTCGTACAAAATTACGGCCGTAGGATATCTACATGATGGAGAACTTGGCTTTGGCAATGTTCGAATTTGTACTGCGTAATTTGTTTCTAAACTTTAATGTTAAGCCGATTAAATCCTGAAGATGCTGGAAATAGAAAGATCAAGAGCGGTTACCTGGAAACTAGCCTATCAAAGTGTCTAACTTGATGCTCGTTATTCATTACCTTCTGTAGCAAAGATGTTTTTATAGCTACGAGTGCAGTCTTGACACGTTGATGTCTTCGCGACTTATGAAATTAAGATGTGAACCTTCATTAAAACATTGGATTTATTCAGTGTGTAGCTTGCCTGAAGGTGCAGTCGGTACATCAACTTCTGTTTCTGTTAGTAATTTTGGTTTAATATGTGGATGGAAGTTATCTGCGCAGATACAGTGGAAAGTAATTATTTATTTGTTAAATTTGGGCAGATAAACACCGTGAAATGCAAATGGTTTCGTCAGTATTCTGAGAACGCCGTTGACATCATCTATCCAGCGGCATCAGTGTACAAGCTTGTCACTGTATCTTAACCATACGGCGCAAGGAAATAAGAAAGTGACAGAGTAACCCTGTATGAAACTGTTTGTGTCTTTTACCATAATATGTCTCTTCTGTCCATACTTAATGACACAAATAAGGACAAAGAGTCCTATTCTGGCGGTATTTTGGTTCGCCAATTAAAGCTTTTCTACAGCAATAACGAAACTTTATCCCCTTCTATCGTTTTCATATTTTCCTTTTGTAGTTTACTACGAAGCTTCCTGTACTCGAGCTTCCGACAGTCTACAGGTACTTATAGGTCAGAAATATATGTGTAAGGTCGCCTTCAGCTGTTTATCATTTGGATTTGGCTGAACCGTGACGCTTCACTGACGCAGAACCATTCTACCCCCTCCCATGTCGTAGACACTTAAGGAAATAGGATCAAATAAACAGTCTCGCAGCTAAGGAAAAGGCTTATGTTTCACTCGAAGAGGATGTTAAATAACCAGACTCCAAGAATGAAGCTGTTCAAGCGATTCCGTTGATAAGAATTATATTCACAACTTCAAAAAAAATTTTAAAAGTAAATCCAAGTTGCAACATTATAAGAAAACTGTATACAGTCGCATTGTTGTTGTTATTGTTGTTGTTGTTGTTGTTTTTTTTGTACTAAAAGCAGTTAAAAAATTTTGTTACAAAAGATTTATTGTGAAATGTATGGTGGACTTTTCACCTGCGGTAAAAGCTTTTTTTTCTTCTTCGTCATAGTTTCAGGTCATTCATTCATACAATAAAAGCTGGAAAGAAAGAAAAATAGCAATCGGTAAACTGTCGAACGAATAGACTTGGAAAAAAAATCCGTTTTTATTCATTTATTATTAGTCCTTTGTCAAGAGGAATTCTCGAGTCAGGTTTAATTTTTTTGGACGCACAACAAATCACAAACATCCTAAAAGTTGTATTTTTAGAGGTTTTTTTTTTAAAAAAAAAAGTTTATTTCCGTCTCTGAATCAAATATATAAGTGCATTAACCCTCTTAGAACAGAAGTGGAGACGTTAAACATCAGTTTCTTGGTACTACTGATTTATAGCCCACCGACATCTGTTAACATGCCAGCAGATTAAAGTAAAACAATAATATTAATAATAATAATAATAATAAACAATAATAATAATAATAATAATAATAATAATAATAATAATAATAATAATAATAATAATAATAATAATAATATAATAATAATAATAATAATAATAATAATAATAATAATAATAATAATAATAATAATAATTTGCATATAAAAGAATTTACCCTCTGATTTAATCTGTTTGAAATTATACTGGATTCGTTAAAAAACAACATTCCCAAAGACGATTTGTACTTTATTCGCCAAATGTACAACACAAAACCTTTTTTGCGTGACAACTTTTCTCAATGAAATATGTACCATCTGTTTTTCGGAGAATAAGTCGAAGTGGAGTATAAGACGAGGCTGGATCAACTACGGTAGTTAGTCAAACTTTCAGACAGTACTATGATAAATCCCCTCCATAACACTGTCACATCGCATCACTGTCTGGTACCCCCCCCAGGCTCATGAATGAAATGTTTGTGCATGGTGGTGGGACATTCTCCCGGATAATCGAGGTGTTGATATGTAGCTTTTCTTCGTCTCACTTGCAACCTTGAAGAAAGATTTGAAACAAACTGCAAACGCTATTATTGGTTCTAGTATTGGAAGCTCGGTGTCTATTTTCAATCACTGCATTGCACCAGTGACCATCAGATAGATCTCATGTTATCTGGGCTGTGTTTAATCGCCTATTTTAAAAAAAGCCAAATGTGTCGCTTTTATCCATCTTCGACATTTTCGTTGGATTCTACAGCTCCGTCAAATTCAGGTAATCAACCTACAGTTCATTTTCGATAGCACGAGTCGGTAACCCGGTTTCAAGTTGTCCGACGTTTAGGGTGTTCACAACCGAGCCAACTGTTCGTTTTTCTGAATGGATAATATGGTGCTCACCTCCGACAAATCACGTGTTGAATAATGTACACCGGCGGCAATAAAAAAAGAGAGAGAGAAATCTAAAGACAGCAATCGTCAGTTGCGATTTGTTTTGCCTTTGATCTCAGCTGTACAGCACGAAGTCCGTGACACATGGTTCAATGGATTAGTCACACATTCCTCCAACTTATTCTCAACGTTAGGTCCACCCAGGTTTGAATTTTCCTTCTTGGTTTTCTTCGTAGTCCTTTATGTATCCTTCGCTTTACTGCAGCCTTTAACATATTTCTCCCTGACACCGTATTTCCTGTGTACGGCAATATTAATACAGCGAACTTAACTACTTACAGCTTAAAACTTCCGTGTACGACCGCGTTACTTTAGTGGAGGCATTTTGAGATGAGAAAAAGGATTTGTTTGGGATATTTATACAGATAATAAGGATTGAAATGGACAAATAAGATGTATTGGTAAGGCGCACTTGTTATTGATTGGATATTTTCACGTGCTTCAGCGAATGCATTAACGGTTAATTACTCACCAGATCGGCAAAGGTTGCGACATCTTTAGACCAATTTCAATGAATCTTCATAGGTAAGTCGATTTGGAGTAAAAGTCGAAGCCTGGACTTTCGGGGGGGGAGGTAGAAAGTATTGTTCTATACGTCGAAAATACGGTAAATGAGTCCCAGAAGAAACATCTACACTAACTTTGGTATCAAGACATGGAAAAACTGCCTTGTGTTCATATCAGTTATGACTCTGTTAGGATATTTGTTTTAAATGGCATCATTACGAATTGGTAGCCGTACTCGTCTGGCAGATTCTCTAAGATGAAGAGCTGTTTCTAGGATGGAGGCCAGAGTCGCAGATCCAGAAGAGGGAACGGCTAAATGTAAACAGAAACGCGTTTTTTTTTTGTCTATGGAGACAATTTAATGTGCAAGGAGATATTGTTTGAAGACCAGTTCAAATTCGGCCATGGGTCCTTATCCCAGCAGATAGATGCTGCATGTGCCACTTCTACCATCGACCAGACTTGCTTGTGATCTCTCTACTTCCACAGAGGTTAGTGTCTCTCCGCTACAAGCAGGTGGCCGCATAAAAAGGGTGGCTCCACGTAACGTGACTTATCTTGTGTTTCCCTTTGACTCGCCACCACAAACAGTAAAGGTTGAATTTGTGTCGTGAACGTGTCGCTTGGACACACGTGACTGGAGCCATGTTCTCTTTACTGATATGCTGATAAGTCAAGATTCACTCTCCAGCGTGAATCACATACATATTTACTTGGAGTAAACATTGAAATGGTAACCAGTTCACAATCATCATGAAACATGAAATTAGTAAGTGGTAGCGGCGTAATGGTTTGAACAGTAGCTTTATTAAGTCGGCGTACAGATTTGCGCATCCATTTTAGGGAGGTGCACTGACGGCAATGAAGCATGGAGACAATCTTCTAGTCTGTGTCAGAACACACGCTTGTGCAATGGGAACTGGCTCTAGTTTAATGGAAGACAGCGCTCGATCCGTACAGAACCGCGTGTAAATGACCAATACCTTTAAGATCAAAACATGAGTTAAATTCTATTGAAGACGTTTAGGCTGCTCCAAGTAGTCGTGTTGCATCCCTTTAAATTTTTCACGCCAAGAACTGCAACAACCAGCATGCCGAGCCGGTGGGTGTGACGTCGTATTGCCGTTAAGGGGGCAAGGGAGAAAGGGGGTGGTGGGTGAGTGGATTTTATCTATTTCGGAAAATTGTTATTGTTGCTTTACTTTTGAAAAAGCGGTGTATACTTATCTGCTGACGGTTTTGAGCTTATTAACCATCTCTGCAGCCTTATGCGTAGTTTCTCCAGCAATGATTCCATAATAACGAGGTCTTTGCCCAGATCAATTCCAGTCTGCGCACGCGGCAGAAAATTCCATAGAATTTCATTTCACTCGCTTTCCGAGTGTGCACCAAAAAATATCGAGAAAAGTCATCAGACCAGTTGTCATTCTATATGACAAAAAATATCCGGAAAAAAGTAATATACATATATATGTATATGCGGCGTGCGGAGAGTACTTAAAATCTGACAGAAAATATTCTAAATTACTTTTTAGAGATGAAGGAATAACAGATCGCTGATGATAACATCTTTTAAATGTACATGGCTACATAGCTCGGCTCTGGTTTTCCAGCCTTGGGAAACCTTCATCTGGTTAATTATCAGATTCGCACAAAAACGTGATGAGCCCTAATTAATTACAGGAAAATCACTATTTGGAGAAACCAGAAATTCTTCTTTGCACACTATCCCATGGAATTACCAAAGCAAGCCTCCTTTCCTCTTCCAAATGGTGCTTAAGTCAGTCTGTGGATACGTCTCATGACATTCGGTGGTCCACCTGAGCCAGCGTGCTCACCGCTCTTGAGAATGCAAAGTCCATTTCAGATACTATCCGTGGTTGACTCCATTGCAGTGCGTACCGTGCTTCTCACCCGTGGACTTCTATGGAAAACTGCCGATATTAATGAGTGGAGGCAAAGCTATGTAATATGAATGAAATCACGCGTTGGTCTCCATGATAACTGGTGACTGATTAGAGCTTGTCACCTTCAGTACAACTCGCGTTTTGCCCCCCCCCCAAAATTGCAAATATTTTCAATTACTGTCTATCACGTTAACTCAGAGTAGCAAAATATCTGTCTTCATTTCAGTTTGAGGGCTGGCTACAACTTAAGATCGGAAAATATTTCAGAATTCTGTGTAACAGCCAAACCTTTAAAGCTGATAGTAAACGATTAAATATTCTGCTTATTCTGTCTGATAGGCGAATACGTTTGTATAATAATTGTAGAGCAAAGAAAAAAAAACAACAACACAAAATTAAATGGCTCCAAAGACTGACTGACTACTCTGTTCTTGGATAATAATCTTTAATATTAACATGTTTTAAGTTTATATACATGCTAGTATTGTTTTGCTTTGTCTGCTTAGATTTATTTCACATAAAGTAACAGAACATACGATAATATTTAAAACTAGAATCTTTAATTTGATTTCTTTTTTTTCAATTAGGTTACGCTGGAGTATGTATTACCTGCCGAACAGCGTGTGTGAGAATACTGAAGAAAGTTTCAAACGAATTCAACTAATTCTAAGGAAAAAAGACAACTTTTAAAGGTAAGCTAAACGTTTTTTCGGGATTTATAATTAAGCCAGTTGTTTAAAAAATCTAACATATTTGGGCAGCTCGGTAGTCTAGTGCTAGATTGCTGAATCTCGACCGGCTCGATTATGACATAGGGTTTCTTCTCTTTTGCTTTCACCAGCCAGCCATGTGGGTTACCCTTGGACGGGGTGGGTGCAAGTAACTCGATTGATCACCGAAGAAATACTCCCTACTTTTTAGCTTCTCCTTTGTGAGACAACCTCGTTCTCAGAGTCAGGGAAGATATCCAGAAAACAAGCGACATATCTATGGCATCTGTGGTAGATTCATCTTCGTTTTTATGGTATACAATTACGGTAAGCATGGACCTTGTAAGTAATAAATATCGCTTCACTATACCCAAATTCTCGGCTTTATGGTCCTTGAAATATAAGTAAACAGGCTTGGGTGCGACCCGTCTTTTGTTTGCTTACAACATCACTGCTATCACTATTTTGTTTCTTCAAAAGGATGTTAATAAATTTAAAGCTGAACTTTCAAAAATGCAGGAAAATAATGATTAGGCTTTCTGAACTGTAGAGAGTTTCGAAAACGAGGTAAATATCGCGCCAAACCAAACAAATGAGTAGTTTCAAAATTAATTCTATTTTTTTTCCCATATATTTTAAAAACATTTAACAGGGCGTAAAACTTTATTGTTCTGAACAAAAACGTACATATACTTTATCTTTAATATCTGCCATAAGAAACATTATCTTCTATGTGCATAGCACTGAACATGAAAGACGGGTGAGAGGCGTCCTTGGTTATTAATGGCGGCCATTAAAGATGACGTCGTTCGAACTCTGCTAGGTAGAACAGCGATCGACTTTGAGATGGAGCGGGATTCGATGGAATCCAGAGGGGCAGACCGCACATTAAAGCTTCTTAATTGGCTCTCTTCCAACTGGTGTTTACCCATAATCTTTCTGCAGTCACTCTCACCTCAGAGCAGTTTCCCCAAAGACTATAAAACATAAGAAAAAGAACAACAAATAAGGCAAACAATGAAAGAACCAGAGCGTAAAGATAACCTGCTTCAAAAGCTTTGTGTGTACATTTTATGTCGACAGTGATTGATTGCCCAACTTCCATCACCCTACTTAAGATTTCCTTTTATATTAAAAGTGCTTTAGCCGGATAGTTACTGAGATTTGTGTAAATCTCTCACGAGCATAACGTTATCTGACCACTCCTAGCTTTTATCAGATTAAAACTTATATCGATCAATCCTACAGCGGTATTTCGATTGTCTTTATGTTTTCTTATAAGTAAGAATAATTACTGATATTGATTAACTAATAAACGCTTGCAGTGATTTCTAATATCAGTTTATTTCTGTTCGTTTGTTTGTTAACCGAGCCACCTGAACAAAAAGAGAATGAATACGACTGCTATTCAAAATCTAATATTCCCTACCTGGTCGCGCCATTTACTGATCAGAATGTGAAGTGTAACAAACTTCCTCAATAGTTTATATAGGTCGTCTAATTTTATAAAATAAACGCTAGCATTTGTAATGTATCCAGTCGCTTCCGGAGATCTCTCTTAACGCTGTTTTTCAAGTTTGTTAGACGATTCCAAGCGAGTGAACACAAACGAGTTCCACTGTAGCGCCCTCTACGGGTAGAGTCTTCTTCTGTTCTTTCGTCTCGGGGCTTCACTGTTTAAGCCAGTTTAATGGCTTTAGTGAACCCAGCGGTTCTTCTCTAGAATGGATAATTTAAATAAAACCCCGGAATTCAAGTGGTACAACAGCAGGATAGACTCGCCGAAAATAGGCTCGCAGTCAGGCAAATAGAACTCGCACTGCATTCGTGTCCATTTAGTCATTACGAGCTCTCCAAAAAGTTCGTTTTTGCGCCAGTTTTATGCGCCGAAAATACTCGGATGGCTATTTGAAGTGTTGTCTTTGTTCGGGGTGCGTTGACTAACTCGCGTAATGGTCGAGGTGCGTTTGGGAGGGAGAGATTTTCAGGGTGAATCTGCCTGTTCGCTTAACTTCGGGTCTACAGTTTTTATTTCTCAGGGGGGGGGGAAACCGGACGACTAACCGAAAAAAACAAAAAATGTACGGTCAAGGGAGCTGGTCCAGAGGGAACGCGCTGGTATATCTATTTCTGCTCACTAATTAACCAAAATAACGCTAGGGTACAGCCGGGATGGGTGAGCGGAAGAGGGGGGGGTGGGGCTCTTATGATTAAACGTAATTAACCTTCTTCCAGCTTTTATAGAGGAGAAGGAAAAAAAAAAAAAAACACACCCCTCAAGAACGCGAGATGAGTCCGTTTAGAAAAGGACTCGGTATGCGAACATGTGTTTTCACACCGTGAAAGTCCGCCAACTTCTGGAGCAGACCGCCAGCAAAAGGTCACGATTAATGGAAGCACTGACCAGTCCTCGGACCAGGTAGACAGACAAACTTCTGCCAATCTTTGACGGGCAGCTCTTTGTGAACTGAGACGTTCTGGCAAGCTGCGAACCATCGCATTATTCGTTTTATAGAAAGAAAAGAGGTATTATTACATAAGTCGCAGAATCGTCTTAACTGCAAAAGAATAACGCGCGAGAGTTTTGAAAGAACTTGACATAATTTTCGTCCCTTCTTGCCTATAATATGAGCATAATACAATAAATAATTGTATGAATTATTTTCAGTAATGAATGCTAGTATATTAAAAAGAAATATTGTAGATTGTTTCTATTTCTACATGTAAATATTCACCTAATTGATTAATATTGTCTCTGTTTAATTCTCTGAATATTTTACATCTTTAATTTCAGCAACTTATCTCATATGAGCTTGTTAGGGCTCTTTCCCTCTACAAACGGTCTTACCACTCCATATGAACTTGTTAGGGCTCTTTCCCTATTACAACGGTCTTACCTTCTTCATATGAGCTTGTTAGGGCTCTTTCCTTATTACAACGGTCTGATCTCTTTATATGAGCTTAATAGGCTCTTTCCCTATTACAAACGGTCTTACCTCTTCATATGAACTTGTTAGGTCTCTTTCCCTATTACAACGGTCTTACCTTCTTCATATGAGCTTGTTAGGGCTCTTTCTCTATTACAATGGTCTGACTTCTTTATATGAGCTTGTTAGGGCTCTTTCCCTATTACAAACGGTCTGATCTCCTTATATGAGGTTGTTAGGGCTCTTTGCCTATTACAACGGTCTAACGATCGCATAAGGGGTTGTCAGGGCTCTTTTGACTGTCACTAAAAAAAAATAATTAGAAGTCGATTTTAAATAAACAGAGAAAAGTTTGGTTTCCATATTAATCTTTTCTTAAAAAACAAAAAGAAATTGCTTTATTCATTATTTCTCTTGGTTTAATCTTCTCTGGTTTTGATAATATTCCAAAAAGAACTGATATAGTGGGTAGGAGATATAAACCAGCCTATTAATGTTGATTCGCGTTGGTAAACAAATTATAAGCTGATAAATAGAGGCTGAGTAATTCAACAGTTGAATTATGGTGATCCTCGATAGAGAGTAGGTTTGTGAAATTTTCTTATGAGCCCGTGTTTTTTGTTTTTGTGGATAGCATTAAGCCTGTAATTAAGTATTATTAACTGAAAAGTGGAAGAACTGGAATGACAACTGTTCTTAGACGACTCCTGCGTGAATGCGATAGCTTTATTGAGAGAAATAGAAGCAGTAACTCTTTCACGGTGTTACCGTTAGCCCGTTATTAAATCTTTCCTTCTGTAGAATTCGCAGACTTTATTGATTCTCACCTAATACATAAACATTTTATTTTGGAAAATAGTCAAAAGCGATCGGTTTCGAAAATAGTAATTAAAAGATAATGAAGTAATGGCGTCTGATAAAGTTTCCAAAAACATTTTAATTTTCGCGAAGCAGTTTACAGAGAACGATAACAAATCACCAAACCACGAGTCTTTGCAAAAGCGACTTTACCTTTAAATTGATTTCTTTTATCTTTCTCTGATAGTCATTAGGGCCTAATTAATACAACATTCAGATCTAAATTAGATTCTAATTTTCCCGTAAAATTACGAATAGAATCTGCGATTGGTCCTTATTCACGTCTCACTGGAGCAGAGTTTGAATTTTTGCGATAAATTCATCGGATTTTGAACAAATAAATGTTTGCAATGCGAAGTTTCTAGAATGATATTTGAAGCATTAAATAATTAACCCTCACCAGAGAATGTGCGAAGATTTATCAAATGCAAATAATATCCCTTGTTCTCAGCACTTCCGGGATGCATTTCTACTTCGCGCGGAGACCCTGTACGTGACGGTCGGGGATCTAAGGATATTCCACAGCAGATGTGAGACGTCGGCCCTGGTGGCCGGTCGGGGTACCAAGATGTGATGGGGCGATGATCTAAAACATTTACTATGAAATATTGAGTGTCCGTTTAAAACTCGAACCATGCATACATTTGACAATATTTCTGTAATATGATAGGCATTAATGGAATGTTCCTGCATACTATTAAACACAGATCTTATATGTATCCCATCTAGACAATATTTCAAGTGATTACCATCGATATCTGTAGGCAGTCATTGCGTGATTCATCATTTATGTAATGGATGGTTCCCCATTTACGCTGTTACTTGCTTGTGCTTGTCACACCAAGAAATGTTCCGCGCCATGCAGGCCCCCAGAGGGGCCATGTTTCTGGACGGAGTTGTCGTTCGTGACGGTAAGCCGCTCACCGGCTGATCCGGAAAACAAGGTACGGAACAAACGCCGCTGGCAGGTCGCCGGGATCTCTGCGTTTGTTTTACAAGGATAACAAACACACACACACACACACCACACACACACACACACACACACGTTCAACGGCTGGGACACAAAACTGGTACTTAACCTAATGCAGTCGCGAGAACGGATTCTATCAAAGCGAATGTGCTGAAGGATCCTTCACAAAATTATTCTTAGCATATAGCCTTTTTATACCCGAATTACTAATTATATGTGTGTGTGTGTGTGTGTGTAACTTGTTGCTTTTTAAGATCAGCCAAAGAATCAAAACTGCTTTGAAAATTAGACGAAATTTGCAGAAAGAAAAATATATCAATAATGAGATCTTAACTTTGTACTTGGCCATTCGACATATTACGCCGTCTCTGTGAACAATAAAACTCTTCTTTACTGAGCAGAAATGGCGGCATTCAGGTGAAAGGCAAGTAATTTCAATTTTAAAATGAAAAGCCTTGAAAGAAATTAAAATTACAATAGCAATGAAGTCATTCTTCCATCCCCCACGTAATTTTTCCTCGCACATGTTTATTTCCTCAAGTCCATTGGTGTGCTCGCTCATTCCCACTGTCTGCACAACCAAACCGCTCTAGGCATTACTGTGGATGCGTAGGCTTAGTGGATGGGTGGGAGCTCGTTCTAGCGTCTACATCATACTTTCAATTTACTCAAAACCTTCCTTGTGGATCTACCGAGGATCGGTTCCGTCGGGCGAGTGGAAGAGTTACTTTTGTCGGTGATCGTTTGTCTGATGCTCGAAATGGCTGCTTGTGTGTTTTTGTTTTGTTTTTTTTGTCAGTGGCAGAATCAGATCGCTGTCGCTGTATGCGGAACTTGATTCAGATATTAAAGCGGACGGAATGAAATCAGAACCGGAAGTAGGAAGTCAGAAACTTGGAAATGGCTGACGGGAAAAAAACCGTGACCAATGGGGCCAATTTTACCTTTTTTTCTGAACGCTTGCTTCTTTATTGTCATCGGTGTTTGATTATTCAGAAAAACTGTTGTTATTATTATTATTATTATTATTATTATTATTATTATTATTATTATTATTATATATTATTATTATTATTATTATACAAGTCACTTTTAAGCATCAGGTGTCACGAGTAGAAATACTTGTAGCCTTTCTTTTCGTATAGTATCTCTTTGATTTCCAAATTTCACGTTTATACCCACAATTTCTTCTTTATTGCTAAGCACCGACTGCTTTATATCGACGAAGATGTTAGGGTTGTAGAGCGATGACAGAGACAAATCCATAGTAACTGCTTTGACACCATTTATTTCCAAACGGAAGTTTCCCATGCCCTTTAAATATATAGCTCCGGCGCACATGCTTATTATCGCCGTGGGTGTATAAGACGTTATTTCGGTAGCAGTCACGTCTCTCATCACATGGTCATAGTAATTACCGCTTTCTTATCCAATTTTTAAAAAATTTTTTATCCGAATTATGGTCGTACGCTAATTCGCTTAGAGAAGTCATCTGAATGCATTGTTGACGATGACACATCCAGCTGCATTCGCTAGTCACATCTTTCTTACTTTGATTTCAATAGGAAATCGTTTTTCCGCAACTGTTTTTCTTTTTTTACACCAAACAATTCAATTAATTCGCTTTCCAGTCTCCTCCGTCAGTTTCCAAAAGCTGACGGCCCATCCGCGCGATATCTTCCACGAGGTGCGATCGGTGACCGCTATACCTCGGTGTCCCGAGGCGGGTGGCGAGGTGGGGGGAGAAGACACGACAGACGGTTTTTAAGTTTGGCAACTGCCGAAAACTATTTACATTATGATAATTTGAGTTGTCTCGCTTAGTAGGCACTCTTTTCTTCCCCTTTATTACCCGGTGTGAAATATATGCCCCCTCATTCCTCCCGATTTACATCTTTTTTTTAAAAAATATTTTTCTTCCATTTTTGTGCCACAAGACAGCTTCTTGCTATTATTCTGGTTCAGTAAGTTCATTAATGCACAATTTTCTGAATTTAAAAAAAAAAACTGCCAAGGATCTGGGTACCGAAATTATCGACTTTAATTGGTCTTTAATGAAGTGTAAATCTCTTGTAAAAAGAGCTCAGTTTTTTTGGTATTTTTAAATCATTTGACATTGACCATTCACGAAGGCTCTTCCTTATTAATGCGCAATTATGGAAGTTATAGTTTGGTATGACATGACAAAACCGGAGAGTTCCACCGCAAATGGATGTCGTGTCTTAGCACCGAAAGTTTGGAGAGAGCTCGTCTCACTCGACGGTTCTTCGAAGAGAGAGTGGAGGGGGGGGAAATGGGTTATAACTTTTTAAAATACACCAACTGGGAAGATGGCTACGTTAAGCCAAAAGCTGTCGTCTTCTAGGTTTGGGCGCTACAGCAAAACTGATTCCTAACAAGGCTTCTGAGAAAACGATTCTTTCATAAAAGCTGAGTATCTGCAAACTGCTGATTATCTGTAACACTGCAGAAGTTAACGTTTTTGTTGTTGTTGGTCTCTTTTTTCAGTTCTAGCCATCGCCAAATGAACTCTACCCCATAATAAGGTATTCTTTCAATTCTAGCACTACATCTCTAAAATTAATTTTTCTCATATGCCTAAAACTTTGGTGCTAAGTACATACTTATTAAAAAAAACTCACACAAATGAACAAGACAACTAATTAATGATTCCCAATTCTCACGAATGAAATATAAAACCTTTTGTAAATTCACTACTACGTATACATACAAAACGAGAGATCTCTACAATTACTTTAATATTTATTAACTTAGTTAGTCAATTTGTATTACGTGATTTATATCAGGAAGATCAGGAAACAGATTTTATTATTAGCAAATTTAGGTTCGTGTTTGGCAGTTTGGGGATAATTTTCCCAAACGTCTACCATCAAGTAACTCAAGAACCAACTATCAGTTTGTGGAAAGAATACCTAGATTGGATGACGGTGCATCGAAATAATTTGCGCTTTTATCTGTAACAAGTAAATATGGATACGACGGCAACACGACGCCAGCCACCATAGGGTAATGGATCGAAATTCATCTTTACTTCAGAAACTCAAAAGTTATCAAAAGTAATCTTTGCACGGTATTCGTATATTTGCTGTCTTTCAAGTTTGCTTTTACGAAGACATGGGTTGTGTCTTTCTATCGGTTATTTAAAAAGCAATTAAAATTGAATTGTCGTCAAGTGTTGGCTATATAAACGAAAGCCAAACATGAAAAGTATCGGCGTCTTATTACGGTACTATTTTTCTTATTTTTAAAAAATAAATTCGGATGGTCCACAGATCGCTAGGGTGAAATCAAAACAAAACGAGCATCAACAGCTGCCTATAATCATGACAGAGTAGGGAGACATTTAACGTCTCGCAAGTCGTCGTCAGTGTGCGGGAATATAGATGGCTAAGTTGTCTGAATAAGAATGCATCTGTTGATAATGTGTAATAACTCAGAGGGACATTGTATGGAGGCTCGATCTAAGAAGTCACTCCACTTTTGACTGCTCTTCGAACCATCACAGAGGATGGAAGTCATAAAATACTTTATATCTACCAGACTTTCAAGTATAATATAAATGTGACGACGATCTGTATTGTTTGATCTTAAACACAGCGTGTACTCACCTCGGAACAAAGAGTCTGTAATTAACTCTTGAAAGGTCATTTTCTCTGACTTGGGCAACGTTAAAAATGCTACCAGTATGTCTATGACAATTGGAAGTCTAATGACCTTTAGTAATTTTCAGAAATCTATACAGCTGTGCCTTCCTGCAGAGTGTCTATCGTCATATCATTTAAACTAAGAACCTGTAATCGTTGGAAAGTTTTGATTCACCTCTCCTATAACAAATACACAGATTCCTTACTTTAGTAGTGGAATACTACAAATGTTACTGACTTTTTTTCCTTTATTTAATTTCAAAATTTTAAAATCTTTTATGATTCTAGCAACATTTTACACACACACAAACACACACAACACACACATACGAGGTCTGTCAAAAAAGTATCCGACCTTAGGCTGGGGAAAAAAAACGTACTTGGTAGGGTTAAATTGCTAATCCCCTTCGAAGTAGGCCCCTTGTGCCTCCACACACTTAGCCCACGGATCCTTCCACTGTTCGAAGCACGTCTGGAATGCTTCCGGAATGGCTCTCAGCTCCGCCGTCGCATTCTGCACGATGTCCTCTCGGCTCTCAAAGCGGGAGCCTTTCAGTGGCATCTTCATTTTTGGGAACAACCAGAAGTCAGAAGGAGCCATGTCTGGAGAGTAGGGAGCCTGGCAAATGAGCGAAATGCCTTTCTTTGCCAAGAAACCTTGGATCAGCTGCGATGAATGAGCCGGGGCATTGTCATGATGCAGCTGCCAGTTTTGCGAGGCCCACAGATCCGGTCTCTTGCGCCGAACTGCATCTCGAAGACGTCAGAGGACTTCCTGATAATACTCCTTTGTAACTGTTTGTCCTTCTGGTGCGTATTCGTGATGCACAACGCCTCGGTAGTCGATGAAAACAGTCAGCATCACCTTGATTTTGCTCTGGACCTTGGCAACGTTGGGTGCTTTCACTATGATGACTGAGCTTTGGTTTCCAGGTCGTACCCATACACCCACATCTCATCTCCAGTTATCACGGTATTCTGGAACTCAGGATCCTTGTTGGCAGTATCCAGCAGGTCCTGCTCAACCTCAAGACGAAGTTGTTGTTGTTCCTGAGAAAGCAGCTTGGGCACAAATTTTGCTGCCACTCTGCGCAAGCCCAAATCCTCCTTTAAAATTGCATGTGCAGAATCTTTAGTGATCCCAACCTCGTCACCAATTTCCCGCACTGTCAAACGACTATCCTCCATTATCAAGGTCCACACTTCCTCGATAACAACTGCACTGCGGCTTGTTGACAGCCTCCCGGAATGCTGGTCACTCTCCACTGATGTGTGGCCAGCTTTGAACCTGTTGTACCATTCTTTAATTTGGGTAACACCTATGGCATTGTCACCAAAAGCCTGTTGAATTTTGCGAAGTGTTTCCACTTGGGTATCTCCAAGCTTTTGGCAAAACTTGATGCAAGATCGTTGCTCCACACGTTCCCTCATCACGGGCGAAATGAAAATGCGACGAGTAAGTAGTACAGCACCTCACACACTGGCTGCCTGACAGCGACTGACGCATCCGGAAAGCCCGCCAAAAACACGCATGCGTACGAAGGAATGCGGCTCCACTATGCACACTTTTGCCTCCCTAACATCATTACTTCCCACGGGAGAAAAATAAAGTCGGATACTTTTTCGACAGACCTCGTATACTTCTGCCTTTTTCTTGGCAAACCGTGTCTTGACTTTCGAGGTCTTTGGACGTCTCAGCAGTGAGAAGCTGAGGTATCAGCCTTGGTTAACCAGGGTACGGATGGAGACTTTTGGAGAAACAAACCATTGAAACACGTAAAGTGTTACAAGCCGTTATTTTAGATGTCGGAGAAAATCGTAGAAGAAACCTTGACCGGCTGGGGAAAAGAGGAAAATGGAAACCATGCCAGGGATAGATCCCAAACTGAGCTGTGTAGACCGGGATTCGAAGTCAGACTCTGAAACATATCAGTCCAGTAGTCTACTACTAGCACACAGGCCGACCAACCTCTGCCTTCAGATATTTAAACCTTGTGTTTAATTATACTCTTTTTTGTTGTTGCCTTGCTGAAGAAGCAGCGTCTCTTTGAACGTTAGATAACGCACACACACAAGAATTCAGACATTTTGTCCATTTCCGGTCAACCAGCTCACTTGCGCCACGACAGGGGAAAGACTGATGATGAGATTTATTTAAATATATATTTCTAAAAGCGTGCATATGGTTTTACTTATAGTTAACGTATTTGGTACTAAATTTTATACTTCTTCTTCGATCACTCATTTCATAAGAGTGCGATGCCGTTGCACCGTCGTTATGCCCACTCTGGCCCAGAGCATCCGTCTTCAGCAGTGGTTTATTCTTCTGACTTTTCCTTGTCATAGAGATTTGCCTCTGTCATGGCTATAGAGCGTCCTCTGTCTGAGTGCCTACACAGGCCGCTCCCCAGCAACAACTGCAGCAATGCCAGTATAGTACCTCGCTCAAGGGTCACAACAATGTGCCAGCAGCGGGGATTGAAACCAGGACCCTTAGGTCCTGAAGCCAACGCACTCACCACTGAGCTGCATTGCTTGGAAAAATTTTTTTTTTCTTTTTATACCATAAATGTTAACTAATAAAATGAAGATACGAACTGAGCAAACACGGTTATCATTTTGGAAATTTTACTCTTTTATGTCGTTTTTTTTCAGATTTCTCTTTCCTCCCAAACAAAAGAAAGATATTACGGGAACTCTCAGATATCCATCTTGTATCTAGTAGAATAAAAGTATTGTAGGAGTTCCCATTTATTATTCTAAAATGCTATCGACACTTTCCATACCGTGCCCAATTAGAGGCGCCGCCGTCTCCTTACACGGAGTTCAGTTAAAGACTAAGGTGTCCAACTGCTGCCAGGAGCCCGAGCCAAATTCCGTTGAGGTGCCGAACGGGTAGAATAAAAATTTACAGAAAATAACTTCAATAAAACATCGGATAACATTTCCGTTGATTCTCTGCTTTGCTACGTGAGGCGCTCAAGTCCAAGAATGGACAGTAGCTGTGGAGGTAACGATGAGCTGTGACCCGTCCGTGGGAGATGCATATAATCACCACACGTGTGTTAGGCCTCCTACAGTACCCACTAAAGATATAGGAATAGTGACAAAAATTAAGTTAGCAATATTGCCGACAGTTTACGGCTTGAAGTTCGTCTCAGAACCTTAAATAACGATATGGATCCGATAAGACAGTGTCCAGAGGTAAGTCACCCCACCCCCACCCCTTGCGTTGATTTATAAAGAATATGGCTTATGGAACGACTTCTGAGTCGTATTCTGGCTGCGAGGAATGTCTGTGGCTCGGTGAACTGCCGACGGGTCATAATGTCGCTTTACGTCATCCAAAACGTGAACCATAGCGCTGAGACGAAGAGATCTGTAAAATCAGTTAAGCTAAGCCGAGTGATGTCCCTCTGCTTTAAGAAACCTTGAGTCGCGGTCCACCGCATGTAGCCAATGTCGCTGTAGACGAGGAGGTAGAACCGGTGAGAAGCATTGGGCCACATTGCCGCCATGTCGTCAGATTTTCTTTGCAAAAAGAAAAAAAAAAAAAAACGCTTGGCATCTACGAAAGGTGATCTTCTTATCACGGTGCTGCCAAATTTCTCGGGCTGTCTGGCCAAAAAATAAGAGGGGGAGGGTCTGCAAGGAAATAAAACCGTATCCTGCCATCAGAAAAAAACAGACTGTTTCGTAGGTCGAACCGACGACATTAGTCCGAAATCCGCGACGTTGGGTCAGCCAGATCTCCGCACAACCGTCATCTTATCTCCTTAGACTCAGTAAAAAGCTGGTTCACAAATGTGTAATTTGTTGCCGTCATGATTCATTAATGGGTGTTGCTCCTCCAAAGTGTCTGAGGCTGGAAAAATTGAACAGTAGTGGTCGATTCCAGTACATTCTCTTTTGTTTTCGCATCGTTTAATCATCAGACTCGAGGATAGAGGCGCTTAAGCAGCGGTGAAAAATGTTCTCTTCACATATTTGTTCTTGCGTTTACTTTCTTATCCCAGGAGCGTTTATCTTAAACTTATTGTGAAAACCAGGCACTGATGATAGAACAATGCACAAAAAACTATTTTCCATTCTTTTGTGTTTTTTTTTTTTGTTTTTTTTCATCAGGAACACGCCATTCCTACTACAGGGGAGATAACTCGATACCTGAGCCGTGCTCTCCCACCCACTGGAGATGAGCGTACGTGATGGCCAAATATTAAAATTAGATTTCAGCAATTACGCAGTAGCGGCGTGGAAATGGCTACTGGTAGAGGAAAGAAAATTTAATACGTGTATTAAACGCTAGCACTTCTTGTTTATTTCAAATATTTGTATGGTTGTGCGACGAAGCTGGTGTCGCCTGTATTTGTTTAGCCAGTTTCGCTGAATAGTCTTCAAAACCGCTCCGGTGGCTTCGACTCGACTCTCACAGCCACCGATACCGAGTTTCTTTGCTTTTGTAGGAGGGCCTCTTTCTCTTTATGCTTACTGTTCAAAAACAGAAAGTTCCACAATACATACTACCCCTTATTGGGTAAGTCTGCCGACCCAAGACATTATTAATTCAGAGCTTTAAGCACAAAGTGTGCATACATGTATTATTACAAGAGATGACCCTTGAAATCACAATGAATTGAGTTACACGCTAAAATCGTGTGATATTAATTTTCTAAGCTAAAAACTTAACCAGGCGAGAAATTAAAGAAGGAATAGTTTCTCTTATTCCTAAAAAGAAAAACATATTTTCCTTTGGCATATATATATATATATATATATATATATCTTGTTGTTATGCATATTTTTCTGCGTCAAACATTTCCAAAAATTGCGATATTGCGAAATATTATATAGTTAAAGAAGCTCGGTGCGACTCTTAAAATTCGTGTTCGTGGCACCACCAGGTAAATAAGTATTATTTGTTTACGGATGGCGACTTATTGACTGAATTCTTTACAATTCCACTATTCTGAAAAACATGCACCATTTAACGAGTCATCGTGGACACCACGGTACTACACTGTACATCATCAACCGTAATAGTGAAGCAAAGTACGACACTGACTCGACGTCGTTCTATCCTTGGCGCGACGGTCAGGTGGTGGCAGACTACGGTGACTTCTCTTTGGGGGTTATTTCTAACCAGTTTTCTGCTGGTGCTCAACACATTTTCCTTGTTGCGTAGTAGAGTACGGGACCGGAAGTTGTCTAAGCCAGTTGTTACGTCATCAGTTCCGGTGTTGTGATCCAGGTGGTCTCCCCTGCCTTGGCCTTGTTATTTACTGCAGAAGGAGAATAATTATGTATGTACGAAAAACCAACTGCCAATATAGTCAAGAGGAGAAGTAATCCAGACTGGTTTAAGTTGCATTCATTGAACATTGATTCCTCTTTGGATGTCAGTCTAAGATTTTAGCAAATATATAATAGCAGCCACAATTGCAGATTATCAAAAAGACGATTTTAATATTGGTAGTAAACGCTCTAATTCCTTTAGTTTGCTGGTTAATCAAGTTAGAAGTTATTATTATTATTATTATTATTATTATTATTATTATTATTATTATTATTATTATTATGTTATTGGCAAAAATCATTTTTTTGATGTTTTATAGATTGTTATTCATATTTGCTTACTATTATTGGTCAAAATATATAGACTGATGCCACAGTCAGCTATGGCGACCCTGAAAAAAGGGGCTGGCATTTAAGACTAGGTGCCCACGTGCAGTCTGCTGTCTCTTGTATGCAAGTTATTTACGGAGACCACGCCGAACAGAAGTAGCAGGGATTCTGGACCTAGACCAGTAAAGAGAGCGGGCGGGTTGTGTATATCCGAGATCTCCATCAGTGATGATCGCACATTTATACCGAATCAACTCGTGAAAGGAAAAAAAAAAAAAAAAGCTATTTATTTAGCATTTATTGATTCAAGAAAGGCTTTTTGACTCCATAGATCAAGGCTGGACTCCCCGAGAAGTATATTAGAATTCTGAAACATACGCGAAAACGCAATTGCGAGAGTAAAAACAGGCTGCACGGGCAAAAAAAAAAGGGATTCGGGGGTAAAGGTTCCATAATTGCTCGAGGCGTTAGACAGGGCGATCCAATTTCCTCGAAGTTATTTACACGTTTTACTAGGACTTGTGCTGCGCATATTCGAACGAGAAGAGAAAGGAATACGAATAGATGGTATATTGGCAAGTTCACGTTCTACTGCTGATGTTGTTGACTTAGTTGCTGAAGATCCCGGCGAAATACAAAACTTGCTGGTCGGAATTAAGTAGTAAATTAAAGCAGCGTAACTGAATATTAACAGAAGCAAAGCGAAAATTATGACGAATGGAGAAGGTTAAAAATTTTTTTTTAGAAGTTGTCGCCCCCATTGAATACGTAAAAGAATCTGAATACCTCAAATAAATTATATAATTTATGCAACGGAAAGAAGCTGAGTCAAGAATTGGTGAAGCACAGGGGACATTTTTGGTTTACTGCCGATAAATGAAAAGTCGGAATGGCTCGAACGTTCTTCTGTATCAGACTCAGAAAAGTTGGCAACTAAACAAAGTACAGGAACAGTAAGTGGAAACCTCACGGCCAGGGGGGCGGATGGGGATCATCTTTAAAATTAAAACAATAAGAGAGCGGTACAGACAGAGAGTTGAAAGATGTAGTGGAAAGCATGCGGAAGACTGAGACGGAACCGGGCTGATCGCGTAGCGAGGATAAATAAGCCGAGTGGATTTCCAAAAGGACTCTCAGGCAGTGCTAGAGAGACAGAGACGTACAAATGAAGGGAGAGAGCGTCAACGTATCTCGGAATTTAAGGGGAAGCCAAAGACTGGAAGTTGTGGCAAAGAGATTAGAGAAGACTTATTTATATTCAACGATGCAGAAAAACCAAACAAGAAGAAACAAAAAACAAACCAGTTTTGAAGCAATATGAATGTTGGTAAGTTTAATACGAAGAGACAAGAATTAAAGAGTAAACAAACAGTTGTGAACGGCTTTCTTGAAATTCGGACAATCACGGGTATTATTTCAGCAACTGCTTGGTCGCAGTTGGGTTTTAGGTGTCTCATAAAGAGTTTTATCGACGATAAATATAGTATCGTAAAGTGTGGCATGAAAAAGCGCTGTAAACATGACCGACGACAAGTCGCACCTGTTCTCTCAAAGCCTTGGAAACCTTGTATTGACATTGCACGAACCAGCTCGCTTCCTTTACAGTTAAAAGGAGGTGGTTGGTTCCACGACGAAAGTTCTGCTGTGTGCCTTTTTTGTTATTATTATTATTATTATTATTATTATTATTATTATTATTATTATATTATTATTATTATTATTATTATTATTATTATTATTATTATTGGGTACAGAGGTTATCAAAAATTATTATACTCACCCAAGGTTTTAAAACCAAATATTTCGTTCAGATCAAAAATGCATTTTCGACGTAATAAGGTCGTTTGATCATTATTTCGCTATTGCGATCTTCGTGCTGGACATCCTGGGTGGAGAAATGCTTCAGTAGAGATGCGATCGAAGGGTAATAAACCGACGAAGTGCGACAGTTGCGTCGGAAATAGGATAGAAGGTAGACTTTAGTATTTAAACACTGTTTAGGTTAAAGAATATTAGTTAACAGTAAGAAACATGTGTTAAATGAAAAAAGGAAGTGCTCGCACAATACATTGGTTATGGTTAATTACATTTTAAGGAATTAAAATTAATTTTCGTAATTTAGAACGATCTGATTGGAAAAGAAATGTATACGATGGAATACATGGCGGAATTTTTTTCTCCGAAAATTTAGTGGTTTTAAAAATGAAAAATTCGGCTTTTATTTATTTGTGACAGCTTTGTTTTTACTTGTTTTGATTAAGTTTCTACTTATTATTTTATCTTTTACAAGCCATTCATTTAATGATCCTAATCTTCTTCGTTCTCCGTTGGAGTGAGATGCAGTAACAATTTTTCAATCTCCCTCATTCATGGCAGTTCAACTATTTCTGCCATATTTATTAGAGAGAGAGAGAGAGAGAGAGAAGAGAGAGAGAGAGAGAGAGAGAGAGAGGATGGAAAGATGGAGAGAAAGAGACAGAGAGAGAACAGAGAGAGAGAGAGATGGAAAGATGAGAGAAAGAGAGAGAGAGAGAGATGGTGAGAGAGAGAGAGAGATGGAAAGAGTGAGAGAGAGGAGAGAGAGAGAGACTATACTTGATTGAGTTACACAATATGCATGGAGGCAGCGTAAGTTAAAACCAAGTTAATCGCAGGTTTCGCACCGAATCTCAGCGACTTCGTGAGATGGTAGTTTAGGTTAGCGTCGGTGACCTTTGCCATGGTAATGAGGACCATCTGAGAGAACGGGTCACTGAGATACAGCGCCTGTTGATATATATATATAATATATATAATGTTTTTTAACGTGTGAGCAACGACATAGCGATCACGAGAATGTTTTTTGCTAATACAACAAACTGAGTAGTCTGTCTTGTTTTTTTTATTATTTGTCTTCGCTTTCTACTGTAGGTCTTCGTAATCAGGTTACTTATTCTTGGCCAGAGCCACTATGCATCAACCAATAACATTTCCTTGTTTGCGTGTAGCTCCATCACCAATTAAAAATAAAGATGAAATGTTCTTACGCACCTACAGTTTATCCCAAATTCCGAGATTTGGTATTTCACTGCTTATTCATTGATGGCGAATAAAGTTTTTTGTTAGACTGACTGAGTAGAACATAACAGAACCTTCGATAATGTCATAAGACTTTATAGTGTTTAAGGTGTCAACATCCCTAGTTCTTAGAAGTTCGTACATCTTTCCCTAAAATGTCTCATTTGAATTTTGTTAGAGTTATGGCATTGTCCAATGTTACATCAAATTACAACGGTAATCAGCTGCATAATCTGTTAACGGAGTTTACAGAATACCAACACCTTGATTTTTTAATAGATAAATGACTATTTGGAATGGCATATTGCTTTTACGGTGTAACATGGAAGCACTAACTCGGCTTTTGATTCATTGATGTTAGATGAAGAATTGAAAGCCACAGAAACAAACATTACCAACAACAATTTTACCAAATTATTGTACGTAACTAACTAAAAAAGCCATTTTACATATTCACTCGACCTATATCATTTGTAGTTATTCGTCTCTCTGTATGCGTATCAGTTAAAATGACGTTTTGTTCAGATTTGCAATAATGGAATGTATATTTTTAGAGAAAACACCTGTCGCTACCAAATAAATACATAAATAATTTCCTTAAAGGTTCCCAAAAACTAAGTCCTTATTTGCCAAATAAGAAGGAAAATATCGTTCAGATCGGCAGATACCTTTATTTAGAGGTTTATTGTTCTAAGCTCTCCGCAGTCACCCCGACTGAACATGATATGCCACACACACGCCCGAGTTTCCCTCGATTTTCCCACTACAACAATACAATGGCTCAGAATTTTATCTCTGGGATTTCGTATTCCAAGCGGATAAGGATGCCTATTATTTATGCTTTAGCCGACTAACTTTCGTGGCACTTAACTGAACACGAAGCTATCTGCATCCTAATCTGGGTCCTCAGCTGAAGCGCAGACAGACGAAGATAGCATCTACGCCTTGCATGGCGAACAAATCAGATTTTAATGTTGATAATTTTAAATATCACCACAACAATTAAGCGACTGTGTAGTTTCAATTTAAATCACGATCAGTAGTGGGTACTGTACAATAATTTCAACCACGCAAATTAAATTTCTGGAATAATAATTTATTTCCTCCGGACTAAAGCCAACTATAAAATTTCAACTCAAACTTTTTTTTTTTCTTTATGGCGAAACAATTCTAGTGAAAAATTGTATTGTTGCGCTTGTCCGCTAGGGAGCGTTGCCAATCCTGCCCCCAGCATACGGCCAGGCATTCCCGGACTTCGTAAATGTGCTATCGCTTGTTTTCTTTCCTTTTGTTTTTCGTAAAGTAGACCGCTTAGCTCCTTCGTTCAGTAAATTGTTTCTCCAACCCACGCTGGATACAGGAGACATACATACCAGCCTCGATCCCCCTCCCTTTCGGAACTCCGCTAAACCAGCCCCGAAACCGGCTGGCTCCCTTATTAACCCGCGGTAGCACTCGATCAGATTGCATTTTTCGTTTTCGGAAGGGGCCAGTTCTGATCTGATAGTCATCACTGCTAATAAACAGATTCAGTGGTCACGGATGACGTCAGACCCTAGAGGGCGCGCACCACCCCCCCTCTGTTAGCGCTGACTGTTGTCATCTACTCCACCGTCGTCCTTTTGTTCTTTATTCCGGTCGCTGTTTTTAATTTATTCCCATGCTAACGCAGTCACTAATTAACTCTGCGCTCGAGTTTCCAGCCGCGGCAGCCAGACCCTTTCTTGTTCTGCTCGATCGGCCTGCACAACGTACAGTAGAATGGAATGTCTTTTGTCTTCTGGTCATGCTACCGAGCTTCAGATTACTCCTGTGTGTCCCCCGACCCACCTCTTCCTTCCAAGCTATGTCTTTCATCTCTTTACGTCTTCCCGTTTATGACGTCAGAAGCCAATTATATCAACGCCCCACTCTATAAAAAGCTCACATGAGAAACCCAAATAACTGCAAGACCTCATCACTCCAGACCTTCGGATTATATGCCTAATTAAAAAGTAATGTAATTACGTTTGTTTGGAAAGTAAGAATTTCAACATCCTGTTTTATGGAAAATACGTGGATAACATGCATATTTGTCAAGCGGTTAAGCGAGCTATTTAAGGACTTCTAAGTACGGAAATTCGGTGGCCCATATTTATAATTATACTCGTGTGCTTGATTGGTGTTTTATGGTGTTGTTTCATAGGGGACACGTGCTCGCGTGCAACGGCGAGGTTTAACGTGGAAAAAAAAAGCAAAAGGGGGGCTGCTTCTTTGAATTGGCAGGGAAACGAACAACAAGGGGGCGCGGTCTGTGCGGGTTCTCCCGTGAGCTAATGCGAAGTGAAAACTTCAAGTAAGCCCCGACTCTGCTAATGCGAGGATGTTGGAGCGTCGACGATCAGACGGACGGCGCGATCTCCGGGCTTGTCCGGTAAGCGAACCTGGGGTTTGGTACCTCTTAAGCGATCATTCTGCCGCTGTACCAAATTTGCACCTTATCCGCCCCTTAACAGACACGCCCGTGCGCCCAAGTTTTGCGCCACGCGGGGACGACAGCTGGTGCAACAACATGCAAAATTAATTTTCCTGCGTCACATCAAAGAGCCTTTTGGTTTTTTTCCGGCCGACGGCACCAGTCCTTCGATAAGTAGATCGGCCGTCTTAGTGTGCTACGAGACGGACAGGTGCCACTGAGCTTTCCCGAAAGTGACGCAGATGCCAGAATTTTTAATAAATTGCCTATTTAGGGAAAGGCTCTTAGACCATTTCTTGTAAAGGAAAGAACATTAAGAAGATATTTCATTGGCACATTATTCTCTTGACAGCACATATTATATTACGCACAAAATCTGCTCGCTTCGTAAATTTTGAACATCACATTAATCAACGGTCAATCCATCGGAAACCAAATATTTGAAGCAAGTCTTTTTTTTTTTAAAAAAAAAATAAATAAATAAAATCAACATATCAGAATGGAAGGGTGTACCTGAGTGCGATTAAATAGTTAATAAATTACCTCTTTTGTTCTATGAGCAAAGTTTAACAGATGATGCGCTAAAGTATGGGTTAATTTAACGTAAATATTTATTCTAGATTGCTGGGACGATATCGTGGAACGAGAGGGAAACCAGCGACATTTTAAATCCACCCTTTCCCACTCTATCTGTACTCACGTCATATCTCTCTCTCTCTCTCTCACTGCGCTGACGTCATATCTCTCTCTCTCTCTCACAGCGCTGACGTCATATCTCTCTATACTGACGTCATATCTCTCTGTACCCACGTCATATCTCTATACTGACGCCATCTCTCTCTCTCTCTCTCTCACTGCGCTGACGTCATATCTCTCTATACTGACGTCATATCTCTCTGTACCCACGTCATATCTCTATACTGACGCCATCTCTCTCTCTCTCTCACTGCGCTGACGTCATATCTCTCTGTACCCACGTCATATCTCTATACTGACGCCATATCTCTCTCTCTCTCTCTCCTCTCCTCTCGCTCTTCTCTCTCTCTCTCTCTCTCTCTCTCACGTTTTAAAAGGGTCTTTTCCTTTTTTTTAACTTTGAGAAACTTCGCCTGCTCCACAGGCAGCCTGAACGAAAATGTCACCTTTACTAACTCACACAAAATAGCTAAAAACTATCTGAACACCGTATTTGTCTGTCCTCAGTTATATAAGTGATAATGGAATCCATCTAAACACCATGTGAGGGTTGTCCCGTTATTTATGTTAGCAAGTAATTAAAAGATCTTCTCTACTATTCACTCACCACAATAACGGTTCATCATGAGAGAAATATCTGATTTTCTTAAATATTTTTTTACAGAATTTGTTATAGGAAAAGCTAAAATAAGTTTTATTTTCACTGCTGTATAAAGGCCGTTTAGAAATGAAATTTCGAAAGATTTTATTCCTGTAATTGTCGCCTGAAAAACTGCATCTTAGAGAAAGTATGTCTTCAGCCACACTTCTTGCATAAACGCGTGCCCTGTGCTGCCAACCATATTTCGATGTTTTACCGGTTTAAAGCCTCGGCTGAAACGGATCTTTTCCAGAGTTGGTAAGGAGACTTCATGTCAAGCAGTAAACTTATCGTGGCAGTTTAAATAAGAAAGTTCACTCGTAATTTTAAAAAGTACTGGCTTTTGCAAAATACTTGTCAATCGTATGCGGTTCAAAACAGTTTAGGGAGGTCTGAAACCGGAGTCTGGGGGACTATTCGTTGGGCTACACTGATTAGTTACACAGCTGGCTGCAAACGGATAGACCGTAGTCTCTGTTGAGCTGAAGAGACGCGTGGAAAGGTACCCTTTCTATCTACTTATTGCAGAAGATAATCTAATAAAAACGACGTTGCTCCGACCCACTTGTCACCAGCTATGCGATCAATTAGTAAGAAGTCATTTCGGTCTGCAAGGATTTTGCTGTCAAGTACCATTGGTGAGCCGATCAGCGCTGTGGTTGGATTAATTGCAATACTCTTTGAGAACCCCGCTCTTGGTTTTCCAGACAGTCTGTATGCCAGTCTTTCAGTTGCTGCTTATGTCGACGTTTAATCTTTTCATCTGTATTCTTTTTCATACGCAACTTTTGCCTTGAACTTGACTAACTACACAGAAAAGCAGTGCTAATACTTTTAGATGCGGAATATTAGCACAATGTCGCGCCACATTAATTTCTCTACCTCTCCTGTAAATAAATGTATCAGATCTATATTTACGTATTTGTTTGTGCTATATAATAGACGTCTAGCCGAGCGGATAATCAGCGTACGGAATCACCATGCCAACGGATTCTGCGTTAGTTCTCTGCCTATCAGAGCCCGTTATACGCCGTCCAGAGTCTGGCCAGAAGTCAACGACATGTTCCCAAAGTTTATACGAATCAAAATAACCGGCTGTGAAAGCAATTTAAATTTCAGGTCCATGTCGCCCGCCAATGTGATAAAACCAGACAAAGTCCTTACGCATAAATGAGGGGATCTGGACATGAAGCAAAATCTTGTCGAGCCAGCATGGAAACTCTTCCCGCTGCCAAAGATGATGGCCCCACCAGCATAACGAATCTCTCGTAACTGATCGCCTTTGTCGCCGTTTTTTCCGTAAAAGAATGACCGTATACTACTAAAGACGGGCGATAAGAATTTTTCAAAAACATATTTCACGATGCCAAGGAAGCTCGGATGAGATCCAGCTGAAATATCACTGCCCTTGTAGTATCCGTTCGGGTTTCGATTGAACTTCTTTGCTGCAATCAAGCATCGGTTTTTTGAGATACCTGGTCCAGCTTCTTCTGTGCCTGCCACTTTCTTGCAACTATAGCAGTAACAGCAATGGACTTGCTGACATACCATTTTAAATGCTAAATTCGACTAAGTATGGTAAAATAAACGGTCCTGTACAATAAGAGGCTTCAAATGCGGTAAGAAAGTCGACTGATTTGTTCGTTTCTGGTTCACTGGAGCAAGCAACCAATTAGAAACAGGATGTTTAGTTTTCCTGAAGGTTTAATTAACTATTAGTCGCCTTAAAGACAAATAGGAGTGTTAAACTAATTATTACGTTATAGTAGACATAAATCATTTCTTTAGAGCATCAGTAAGTCTCAGGTCAAAGCCAAGCACACCTTGATTAGTAAATGTCGTATCAAAAATAAACTCTTGCCCATCTGTACTGAGCCAGTAAATCCGGTATTCTGCCTGGCGGCAGCTTCTACATTCAGCAACTTTCAAACTATCGTGATATTGTCGATAGGAGGAGAAAACCCAATGGTACGCGAAACTCCCTTTCACCACATTTCTGGTCAGACTCTTTGCCCTACCTGTCTGCAGACACGCATTCTCTCTAGCCCAATCATAGGCCATTTCCACCAGGAAGGTTACACGAACCATTCGTGAACGAACGGTGTCTGATGATGGTTTGCAATTCCATAAGAATAGTTCCAGCTGGTTTTGAAACAAATCGGCGCAAGCAAACAGATAAACTCCACCAGGAGTCTTATCCGCAGGAGAGGGAATCGTGAAGAAAACGAAGAAGAAACCAGATGATTATCATTCAGAAAACCAGCACATACAGAAGCCGATCACTCTCTCTCTCTCGGATGGAGATAGGAAGGAAGACTTTTAAAAATCTACGCTTGACCGTAGATAAAATGAGTAGGCGAAATGGACCTTTGCTAAGCGAGTGGGAGAGTTAATCACCTTCTGCTGTTAAGTAAAAATGACATCTGAATAAAATTCCCTATAAACCGAGACTCTCTCCATTGTTATCGCCATTCATAAAGCTGTGAGAAAAGTTGGAGTTACACACGGTGGTGTGATGCAAAACGAAGGCAACTAGATCCACTCTAAAATAAAGGGTGAGAGAAAATCCAGGGAAGGGGAAAGTGGTGTCGCTGGTTCGAACGTTTAAAGCAAAACCTTTCTTCACGGATAGGCAGTAAACCGCCGACACAGTTATTCTGCAACACTCAGCATCTCGAGACGGTTGGGTAGTTGGACTGACTGGCCGAGTAGCTACAATCTATTGCTTAAAAAGGGTAACAAGAAGCAAGAGATCCGTCTTGGTGCACTGGTGGTAAGGCGAGAGCAAGGTCTGCATATCTGTTTTCAAGCGGCGACAGCCGGATAAAAGTATAAAAAAGAGCCGCGTTCGTTCTACAATGAAGCCTGGTGGCGGAAATTCGAAGTTTTTTTAGCTATTTTGGTGCTTATCTAGCTGTTGACTCGATTAAAATTGGCGGGGTTCTCACGGAAGATAGATGACGCAATATTCTGCGACGCGTGCGTTCCCGAAAGGCATCGTTTGGCAGTATACCGCAAGAAAAAATAATGATCCAAAAACGCAATGCGAAACTCTTCATACATACATAAAAACTCAGCCATAGAAGAATCGGAATGACGTTTTATAATTATAGTTCGGTCCATCAATCTTTAAATCTAATCTGTATCGGACGTGCCAGATGACCTGAGTCGTCGAGTGAAGGCAAAATGTCTAGCCAGTGTAAGACAAACACCATGGAACTGCTTTCACAAAGAATGGGTGTTACCTGTATCAAATATTTCAATGATTACTGAACAGGATGCACAAAGTAGGGCATTAGCTATTCACATGAAAAGCGACCATTTTTCTTTTAGAAATCCACCCCCCTGATGACAACGTCAGATGTATGGTCCCTTTGTTCTGATACATGGTTCATCTGATTTGAAAACAAAGAGTGATTTCTTGCTGGAATAACGGAATATATATATATATATGAAAGCTTTTGTTCACAAAGAATGTGGATGACTTGCTGACTTTTACAATCCCGATAAGTAAATGGAGTAGCTGACTTGTCTGCAGCGGAGAGTTAAAGCCAAAAAAAGGGACAAACATCTTAAAATTGTTATCATCTTTCTTTGATTATTGAAGCGGTTAGAAGAGCCCAGTACTTTTAAAACCTTGATTCTATATCATACGCAAGATTAATGATCGCAGTCGGAAAGTATGCACGCGGTTCTTACCGTTTTCAGAAGGAATTTCCCTAACCACTATGGCGAACAGATTAGAACGGCCGGTAGATTTGAGTCAAGTAGAATTAGCATAAAAAAAATCTGGTATAATATTTCTGATTTTTCGCTCTTGTTGCTGAAGTCTTTCTAACCGCAATGCATAAAAGGGCCAAAAAATGATACCTTGTTTGCTGGGGCGAGGTTTAACCTTTCTTTACTTACTTACGTCCATCTTGAAAACATTTCGGTTGTTTTTTTGTTTTTTTTTTGGTTGGATGTATCTACAAAGGCCCCGCGCTGCTATGTACACAGTTTCTCCCCCCCCCCGGGTTTGGTTATTCTTGCAATGCAGCTGTTTCGAAGTACCACGTGTCATCTAGTACAGCATCACAGACCCGAATTTGAGCGAAGAACCTTCATAAATTAGCCATGCCTCCATCGCATCTGTGCATATTTTTCGGTTAACGTTTAACGTATGAAAATTGATTGCTCTTCTCTCCTCTCTCTCTCTCTCTCTCTCTCTCTCTCTCTCTCTCCTCTTCTCTCTCTCTCTCTCTCTCCTCCTCTCTCCATCTCTCTCTCTCTCCATCTCTCCATCTCCATCTCTCCATATCTCTCTCTCTCTCTCTCTCTCTCTCTCTCTCTCTCTCTCTCCTCTCTCAGTGTTTGAGGGGCCAGTTTGAATTATTAACGCAACGTTTAACGACGACTCCACGTACTTTTTGCCCCAAACTTTAATTGGAAGAGGAGTTTATCTACTTCCCATCCAACCAGAAAGTTGTTTTGTTGCTTTAGCTGTTTAATGATATGGACTAGCCCGAGGTGGGGGTGGGTGGGAGGGGAGGAATCGTTTACTTCCGCGTAATTTTATCTGTCTGGATAGATGAGACATTCAGCAGCGATTTCTTCTTTTTTTTTTAACGTCCCGCAGGCTGTAGCCGATCTCTCGGGAATGCGCGACTGGATGCGTTTATTACTTTATAAGTATTTCCATCACCGGCTCCCCAAATTACTTTGTTTCACTTGGATTCTTTTGGACTCACCTTTAATTAAGCGCCTCCTACTTTCTTTCTCTCGGGATCAGTTCGTAAATGTTTTTTCTTTTGATAAAAGCACGCATCTCGTCGTCGTTGTTTTTTATTAGAAAAGATAAAAATAGACGAACAGAGAATACCTTTAAAAGATAATTGGGCTAGACGCGAATCCAATTCAAGGAGTCTGCCTCGGATAACAAATGGCTGTGAAGTTGTTTGTAACAAATGAGCCCCGTTGGAGCAGCACAGGTGTCGTAAGATGCGCCAGATGCAGGGATAATCGAAATCATGACCAACGACCAGTGTGATTGCCATTCCGCCAAGCAATAGAAGGTCTATTTTTTGCACACTTCTGTCTTTTCTGCGAAGCTCATCCGGTTATTTCTGTATTCGCCCCGAAGCCCCAAGGTGTCTTGATTCATGTACCAAAGATAGGACTCGTGTATAAACTGTCATGGGGCCGTGGACAATGCGCAGCCTTCTGGACCACGTACTGGCTTGTAGTCGCGTGGCAATCCTGCGCCGCTTTCTTTATGACTTGAACAGAAAGTCATTATGGCCTATAGCTGCTGCGACTTCCTTGTGATTTGACCTTGCTACACAGCAGTGCTTCGTCATCACATCCCCTTACGGTACACGCGGGTGGGTGTCCGCCGTCCGAGAACTCGTGCCTGTGTTTTTTTGCACATTCATTCTGCTGTCTAATTCGCCCCGAAGCCACAGAAACCACTCGTGTATCATTTGGTTCCGACGCCCTCCGGCCAGATTTCTCTTGATCCTCCTCCCGTCTCTCCTCCGACGTCTTTAGCCTTCAAGACTGCTGGAGGTTGACGATGACAGCGGTTCGTCCAACCCGACGGCCTGGACGATAATAACACGTCGAGAGCACTTCTGTGCCCATCTACAGCGCCAGACCAGTTTATGCACTTGTTAATTCGATTTTAATTTACGTGGTTATTTTATGTTTTATTTCAACGAAAAAAAAAAAAAAAACAAGCACTTTGCTGCTAATTTGTCCTCACCGCGATGATTTACCTGGAAAGAACACGGTGTATCCATGGCACATTGTTTTATTTTCGCGATGCGAATAAATTCGTTGTCTGGTTGGTGTGGACGAGGGAATCTATGGAAAACCCAAACGTGCTACGGTCGGGCTTCGTCGAATTTCTGTTCGATTATTCATTCTGAACAGTTGCCGAGCTCACATTAACTACCAAGATGAATAAGTTTTTAGCTTTCCGTGCTCAGCTGTTTAGATTTAGGACGCAAAACCGCTGTAACTAACTTGAAGGGAAACGATTAAATACGTGCAGTATTAACTGGGTTACAATGAAGTTGGCCCTAAGCATCCGTTACGAAAATCGCTTCAATAAAGGCAATGGTTTGGAAGTTTGAATAACCAAGACATTCCTTCTTCAGATAAAAATCTGTTCTTTTTTTTTTTCCCTTCTTCTTAGAATAAATAAAAAACAGCTTTGTTAGTGTAGGGTGTAGGACACCTGTGTTGGAAGTGTAGCTCTCTTATTTCGGCGCATTTCTCGGATTCCTGGTTGTAACCTTATCGCCATTTCTGTCTTCCATCAGCTGAGATTTTTCAGTCCTTTAATTAACTTTACGCACCTACTCAACGGCAGCCGCGACGTTTTCCACCATAAACTCGAAATTTAAGCTGATACGTGTTTACTGAAAGTTGGTCTATAAACAAACTGCACCTAGAGTTATCTTAGCGACTTAAGCCGTAGACGAGATTCTCCTAAAATATTAGAGAGAGAGAGAGAAGAGAGGGAGGAGAGGAGAGGAGGGAGAGATTTGAGATGAGAGAGGATAGGAGTAGATGAGCGAGAGACGGCGAGGAGAAGGGGGAGGGAGGGTGAAGAGAGAGATTGACTCGTACTATAGCGAAGGAGAGAGAGAGAGAGAGACAGAGGAGAGAGGGAGGAGGAGAGAGGAGAGGAGAGAGAGGGTGACGTCAGTATAGCGAAGAGGAGAGAAGAGAGAGAGAGAGAGACGAGAGAGAGAGAGTTGACGTCCAGTATAGAGAGAGAGAGAGCGAGAGATGAAGAGAGAGATGACGTCTTATAAGATAGTTTTATAGCGAGCGAGAGAGAGAGAGAGAGAGGCGAGGGAGGGGAGACGAGGAGAGGGAGAGCGAGAGGAGAGATTGGAGGAGGAGAGAGAGGAGAGAGAGAGAGATGACGTCAGTATAGCGGAGAGAGCGAGGAGAGAGAGAGAGAGGGGAGAGAGAGAGAGATGTGAGAGAGAGAGCGAGATGAGACGAGATGACGTCAGTATAGAGAGCGCGAGAGGAGAGAGAGAAGAGAGAGATAGAGAGAGATGACGTCAGTCAGTATAGCGAGAGAGAGAGAGAGAGAGAGAGAGATGAAGAGAGAGAGAGATGACGTCAGTATAGCGAGAAGAGAGAGAGATGAAGAGAGAGATGACGTCAGTATATAGGCGAGAGAGAGAGAGAGAGAGGATGAAGAGAGAGATGACGTCAGTATAGCGAGAGAGAGAGAGAGAGAGGAGAGAGATGAAGAGAGAGATGACGTTCAGTTATCGAGCGAGAGAGCGAGAGAGAGAGAGATATGGAAAGATGGAGAGAGAGAGAGAGATGGTCAGTCATGCGGCTTACGAGGTAAAGGAAAACTAGATCACTACACGGTGCAAGAGTTTCGACATCAAGCAAGCTCCATTTGGCACCGTTAGATTTAAGATCCGAAAAATAAAAGGAAAAATAAATTGCAAAAAAACTTAGAATTTCTTTTGGTAACAGAACGCATCACCTAGAACCAACATCATCATCATCATCATCATCATCATCACCACCTGCGGTGTTAGTTATCCCAGAAAGGCCAGCGATGTCGCGACTGAAGCCTTATTTTTCTTGTTTTTGTTTCGAACCTAACAAACCCCGTGAAATGCACACACGAAAAAAGATAAGCTGCGGGATATAGTTTCGGGGGAAGATTCCGAATTATCAATAGTAGAAATCTTAAGTTCGAGAACATCGTATTCAGCTCCTAAGGGAGCGCCAGAAATAACCAACGAGCCTATCAGACGGAAGACCGAGGAAGTTTACGTCCCACTACAAAAGTCTTTGGGGCGCTGTTCTAGACCGAGGACCTGAGAGTAATTACCGTGGCATGCTTCCTTCTTGCATCTTCTTCATCAGCTTGTCCTGTGAGGTTCCTTCATCTAAAAATGAAAAAAATTTTAGTAGAAATTTCCTTGACGTAGTTGGAAGCTCCCGGTTGGCGGGAAGAGCCTCGAGGCGCGAGATTGGCAAAGCTCTTTATCGGACCAGCAACAGAGTTTTCTCCCTTTTAAGCTGCCGCCTACGACTCACAACCAACACACCCACCGGGCCGGTGGGGCAGGTGGTAGCGGGTTAGCTCCGTAAGGGGACCGTTGCTACTGTACCGGGTTCGATCCCAGGCTGGGGTCGGATGAGAGTTGTCGCTGATGATCGCCATAGCGTGAAACAGCTGTACGACATCTCCTTGGTGTCCGACGTGAGAGAGACCTCTTGGGGCCCGCGGTGTCGGGGGACCGGGCCGTTTGTCGGCTCGACGAACATCTCTCAGTATCGAGGAGGACTCGACAGAGAACAGGCCACTTGTCTTTACGGGATGCGATGCCATTGCAAGAACCTCGTTCGGAAGTCCAACTCGCTCAACAACAACAACAACAACCAACACACCCGCCTTAGTAAACCTTACCTGAGAATGGCTGTTCAAACGCTAGTGTATGCCATAAATAAACTGAATGGTTAATCTGTCAGATTTACCTGGTTTGAAATTCAGACGACTGAGCTGGTCAATAACTTACGACCACTTGCCTTCTTATACCAAAAGGCGCGTAGCCGCCAGGTATGTATGTATGTCGGAATGTCAAGGTGCGTGCGGGCTGCGATCTGGCAAAGCTGGAAGATAGAATTGGCGTTTGTCAAAAGATGTCTCAGATCTGCCACGTACCATGCTGTTTTACAGACTGCCGTTTGGTTAGGGTGGGTTTACAAGCCACTCTTTTCAACTCGAGAAGACTGAGCCGTTCTTCTCCGGGTGCCACAAAGCCCTGGCATGAGTCTGATCGAGCTCCTTGGATGGCTTTATAATGGAATTAAAGGAAGCACTGACACGGATCCGAAATATAAGATCGAAGTGGCTCGACTAAGTAGTAAGACGAACGATTTTACTCCATCGCTTGTCTTATTCCGTAGGGAACCAACACACTGTGATAACAACAGGTTGCAAAACGATTCTGGTACGATGGTGTTGTTTTAATCAATTTCAGCACCATCTTGATGGCCTGGTTCTTTCCACCGAGGTTGGTAGGGAGGTAGATTTTGGTATAAGCCGTAGAGACTACTGCACTAAGCTAAACCTAATTACGTAGGCATTTAAATGAGGAACGATGAACACGTGCTACCGAAATTAGTCAACAACGGGAGAAAAACACCCACCCCCTTTTCTCCTTCCTTTTTTAACTTCAATCATCCAATATTTTGTGCATTATTTAATCATAGGTTCGTATCGCACAAAATTAGCTCGTTCGCAGCACGTGACAACCCCGTCGAGGCCTTATTTTCCGGACGTTGTGTATCATTAGCAGCTGCTTAACTTAGCTGAACGATCTATCCAGTCATTTGGTGCCATCATATAAACCAGATTTGAAAGTATCACTTGCCTAACCTTCCGTGTTGCAAGGAAAGGCAACTGCGCTTTAATAGCAGTTTGCGTAGATTGTGAACGGTGGCCTACGTCCCCGTCACGTGATCGCAAACCGACCAGGTCACTTCAGGTCTACCTTAACCATTACGCCTCCTTATCGTTTCTTCCGAATGAATGACAGTTTTCCACACCTTAGTGCGTTTAATACTGTCCAGTTTCCACCCATTATCCGTTAAAAAGGATAAGCTTACTCACTGAAATACAGAGAAAGAGCGGGTTAGGGTTAGGCTTACTAATAACCGACTACATGGAAAGACAGTAAGACCCTAGAACTCTCCCAAAGTAAACAAACGCACCAACGGTAACAGTCGATCGCGTGTCTTCCATCTTTCCTGCATGAAGCTCTTCAAGTACATAAATAGAAACAAAAATGAACGAGTAAAGTGAAATTCTATACGAGTTCAGTGTTGACATTCCCTACCTGTTTATCTACAGTTAAGCGGAGCTACCTTCGTTCCGCCTCTTACTTTACATATTTAAAACATTTGGCAAAGTTTGGTATCTTGTAAAGAAAAGCAAGATTATCTGATTGTCCCACTTCTTAATTTTGCTCTTTTGAATGTAAAATAAAAAAAAAAAACTTAATTCCTTTCAATTTATTTTCACTTCCTTCGTTTATCTATTTACTGTCGATTCCCTGTTCGCCCTCTTCAATTTTAGGTTCTTATTTTACCTGCCAATGTAGTAGTAGCCTTTTCCTGATTTTGATTCCAATAAATCAAATGTTACTTAATATTTTTTTTTTTTTTAAAAAAACTTAGATATATGGAATTTTTTTGTTATTGCAGCCGAAACGGAAACATATTCCTACTCATCTTTTTTTTTTTTTTGCATCGGTGAAAGAAAGAACATTGAAGTCCAAACCGCAATTTGTTAATTTGTTATTTTTGATTGCCTTTTAAAGGAAAAACAATGTTCATTATTTTGTTTAAAACTGGTTGCTAGATAGAATTTGCGGTTATAAGTTTCTTTTGCCGGATACAACTTCTTTAGACGTTATTGTTGTACACCGGTGTCCCCTTCGGTAACAACCCCGGATGGGAAAGCGTGTTACCGCGGCTAACCGCTACAAAGGCTTGGCGGCGCTTCCGCCATAAGCGGGAAAATTCCCTACCAGAACTCTCCATTTTCCGATGTGGCAGATAACCGGAGTGGCCGACCGAGAATAGAACTTGTGTGCCAAGAGTCTTAGATATCCAGTAGATGGCGGTCCCACTTTTCTTGAGTTATACCAACATGACCGGTCAATGGCTGATTACCATTATCAGTAGTCACTTTAAACATCATAGTAAAATAAAGAATAAATCGTTCCACACATCACAACAGAGGCAAATAACTCAGGAATGAAGTATACGGTCATATGAACTTTGGCAATGTTTTTTTTTAGAATTGTTATTTGGTGGCTTTGCGCCGTTCTCTACTTCTTACGGTTGTAGCTATATGTCCACTATTTCATTTATTTTATGTTTAAATGGACTTAAAAGGGTGGATTTTTATTAGATTTTGTTGCATCAGTTTTCCACCAATCGAAAAGTGTGTAGTGTGTGTGTGTGTGTGTGTGTGTGTGTGTGGTGTGGTTGTCTTGGAGGGAGTGTGTGAAGAAGTTTTGCAATCTTGTAAAAACAGTAAAGCTGCATGGTCTTTCTTCAAAAGGAATTATAATTTTGGGGGATTAAAAGCTGGCAGATGGTCGGTTTAATATAAAATTGCAATGTTCTAAGATTTACCATTTTCAGTACCCTTCGGTTAGGCCAGTTCTTCATCAACCGCTCCAAAGTCTTCGGATCTTCAATGTGTATGTATGTATGCACTGAAGAACGTGGAATGTATTCCTGAATCATTTATTGTTATAGCTATAAAACACCAAAGAATATAATTTGGAAAGCAAAAAGGTCGGGTTTTTTTTGTTTTTTTTTAAAAATCTATATAATACCTTAATCATTAAGTAGACTTTATAGAAAGGAAAAAGTTTGAGGTCAAAAAAGAAGAAGAAGAAGAAGAGAGATGCCGTCTTACTCGATGGCGACCGGCAAAGTTCTCGTCGTTGGTATTATATTACAGTCGAGTCTCTTCCGATGGAGTCCATTACCTTTGTCCAAGTATACTCGCTTTTATATTGTTATCTCTGAACCAATGTCTCGGAGTTCATTTCGAGCAACCGAGTCTGTTCCCCAACAGTTATCGCCGCTACACAGGACTTCTGGACTTGGATATTTACAGTTGAATCACTCATTTATCCTGGAATGGGACGAAGACGAACCACGCTCCCTTTAAGAATCGGCTTAGAAATTGCGCCATTCTGCCGTGGGCCGGTGACGCTTCCGCCAGAAGATCTAAACGAGTGAGCGTAACACGGGCGCCAGACGCCCCCCCTCTCCGTGGCACCGCGAATTTTACCTGAGACAAAGCTTTACTGAACGCAAAATGATTGATTAAAGATAAATTATCTTCTAATTTTTTCCCCTGCTTTTTTTAAAAATTTACCTCTACTCTCAGGTAAATTAAATTCCCTTTTCTGATGAGCGGTTGTTCCTGTACCTTTAAAGGGCCAGCAGCTTGTAACCTTTTTTGAGCGCACCGATCACCTAGCGCTATGAAGGTAACATTTCACACAAGCGTCGGAAGAATGTCGGGAAGAAACCGTGATGATATTCTAAAACTGGACTGCATCTACTTAAAGAGATATCTGCATAAAATCGTTTAGACAATTGGTATCAGCTTCATCGTGGATGCCGATACGATATTTTTTTTTTGTTGTTTGTTTCTGTCATCGGACATATGTACATATGCAGCTATGTGCAAAAGTTAGAAAAATTGCAAAATAAAAGCAAAAAAAACAACACTAATTCGTTTGTTTCCTTTCGGAATAATAACTGATGAGAACCACAAAACCATACATCGTTTGCTAATAGACGTACAGGTAATATGTCTCCTTGAACAACTTAAGGCCTAACGTGAAATAAGCAGTATGACCGGAATTTCAAGATGTGCCATTCAGAATGTCATCAGGAAATCTGAAGATGCTGTTTTAGTTTCTGATAAGAAAGAGAGTGTGCGTGATTCAGGAGAATGTCTAAAGCACATTGGCAGTTCCTGATGATAACTTCTCTGCGAGATAGAAGGAAATAAAGCGACATCGCGCCGAATAATCAGAGGTTCAGGTTCATGATTCTGCAGTACGGAGATCTTTGAGCTAAAGTGGACTCAAATAAACAGGTGGTTGTCAAGAACTCTCTCTCTCTCTCTCTCTCTCTCTCTCTCTCTCTCTTTTGTTAACGTAAAGGGGCGACACCAAAACCGAACTAAAGAACAGTGGAACAAAGTCCTTCGGTCGGAAATTAGAATGTAAAAAAAGAAAAATAAAGAATTGAAGAAAATGTGTCTGTCGCCTATGGTTGATGTTCTATTTATATTTGGGAGTGTATCTCGGCCATGGCTACTGGAGATTTAGTAAAAGGACCAAATATGAATGCAGCCACATACAAGCAGATTCTTATTCACCATGCCAGTTGTATTCATAGTTAGACATCACAACAATCCAAAATATACTACCAATGTTGTCAACATATAATTACAACTCAAAAAAGGAGAGTGGAGTGCTAGATTTGTGAGTGATCTTCACAAGGTCCTGAATATCGAACATGTACAGGACTATCTGGAAAGAATAAAGGATGAACAACAGAAAAATACTAACGATGAACTCTGGGCAGCGCTTTAAGATGCATGGATCAACATTTCAGCTGATAGCAATTTCAAAATTTCAAGATATAGCCAAGCAGACATGAAAGAAAAGGGTGGAATACTAAATATTAGTGTTCATAATTTTTATTTATCATAAAAATGTGGATTGCTTAAGACTTTTTCACATTATTATATATACACAAAAAATTGTTGCATATTCTTAGCCTCACGTTTTTGGCATTTGTCTTTTATCACAAAGCCAGATTACTTGTACATTTTGGTTTTGTCGTGTTGAAGATGAATACATCATTGCTAATTTGGTTGTGTTAAAATGCTAGCTGAACTTCGAGATCAGCCGCTCTTACAAGCCCACAGCTTTTTATGTCAGAGCCGTCATTATTATTATATTATTATTATTATTATTATTATTATTATTATTATTATTATTATATTATTATTATTATTATTATTATTATTATTATTATTATTATATTATTATATTATTATTATTATTATTATTATTATTATTATTATTATTATTATTATTATTATTAGGTCTGAATGAGATTAATTACAACTGATGATGCTTGGTTTGCTGTTTTACCCGAAGATAAAAGAGCTTACAAGGCATCTTTACGATTGTTTAGATGCTAAGAATTGGCTTTTTAAACTTGGTGTACTAGAGAATCGACTATGGCTTTTACTTCATAGAAATTACCACCAGTTTCTCTATCAAAACACGTGCACATATTTAGCATTCTTTATTTTTTATCTTTTACAGATGTACAACACAACTCAAATAATGAATTATAGCACGGAAAGTTCAACCTCACTGATGAACAGATCGGCCCAGTCAGTGTCCGACAGATACAATACTACGATCAAACTTTTGGAAGTGTTCTCTCCGGAAGACCTCTATGTGAACCAGTTTGTCACACCTGTCATCTACGGAATAGGCTTTCCTGGAAACATCCTTTCTTTCACCATCTGGATTCAGCATCGAATGAGACAATCGTCTGGTTACTATCTGGCTGCTCTTGCCCTGTCGGATTTGTTGTTCTTGACGCTGAATGTAGTGTATGAACTGCAGGAAGTCTGGCTAATTCAGAGTTTGGATCTGCCGGTTCTGTGCGAAACTTACACCATCGTTTATCTAAGCTCGCAGTATTTGTCTCCACTTCTGGTGCTAGGGTTCACTGTTGAACGGTACATTTCGGTGTGCCACCCGTTTCGCAGAGAGAGGTACTGTACTACAAGACGAGCAAAAATTGTAATTGTATGTCTAACTGTTTTTACGTTTTGTCTTTGTGGCATACAGGCGTATTTCTATAAGTACGACTATTCAACCGACAAGTGTACGATCAGAGAGGAAGTTATTATAGCGGGAACGCGATCTCTCTGGTCTATATGGACCTGGACGGCGGAAATGCTGATGTTTCTGTTTGTGCCGCTGTTAGTTTTGTTTTTCAACGTGTGTGTCATCAAAGAAGTCCGTCGGCTCTCCACTGTGGAACAGGTTCAGCTGCACGGCAACGAGCAGCGCACGTCAGCGACCACCATCATGCTCCTGTCCGTGTCCTTCTACCTGATATTCACCACCTTGCCCATCGCGATCGTCCAGTCTTTGTACTTCAGCTTTCCCGAGGGAGTGATGACCCTGACCGACGAGGCGATCAAGCAGGATCCCACGTGGAGGAGGTATTTCACGTACAGCCTCATCCGGACAATTGTCAACGAGATAGGAATCACGCATTTCGCCTGCAATTTTTACATTTACCTAATAACCGGCAAGGTGTTTCGGAAAGAACTGAAAAAGTTCGTTCTCACCGTGCTCTGCTCCAGGTTCAGCTCTCACTGGCCGAGCGAGTACACGAACCTTTTCACCAGCACGAGGGCCAGCACGCGGACCGTCAGTCTGAGATTAAGTGTGAACGGAAGCGCCGACAATCACAAGAACGAAACGGCGGTGTAGCTGCTTCCTCGTGGTTCTCTGTACCATGTGCAATGTCTCCTGGATATTTGTGAAATTGTTGTTGCGTTGCGGCTTTGATCCAGCTGCGCATCCCAGTCTTCCTCTCGGAAACAGCGCTGCCGATGTAAACGGAGATTTCCAACAACGCGCCGGTAATTTTGAGAAATGGCGCTTTGATCTTCTCTTCGGTTTGGACGACTGATGACATAAATAGACGGCGCACGTGTTAGGATAAGTCTTAGTCTCAACGCTTCGCATGAACGTCTGCAGAAATAACGAAGCTGTAAGACTGAGGGGGGGGGTTCATTTTTAAGTAAGAAAAAAAAAGAGAGAAAAATTAATATTTATCAGACCGGTTCTGCTACAGCTTTCCGAAAAAAATTTTAAAAAATAAATAAATAGGCATCAGATCTAAATATATACACATATATGCATTTAAATATTTTAGCTGCGTGACATTTAGGGTTGGAATTCTACCGTACCATTTGTATATGATTTTACACGTGTAATGTTTATAAACTGGTAACCACTTTCTTTCTTAAAATTTTTCTTTTGTGAGAGAGAGAGAGAGATGGAAAGATGGGAGAGAGAGAGAGAGAGAGAGAGAGAGAGAGAGAGAGAGAGAGGGACGAGAGAGAGAGAAGAGAGAGAGAGAGAGATGGAAAGATGGGGGGAGAGAGAGAGAGAGAGAGAGATGGAAAGATTGGAGAGAGAGAGAGAGAGAGAGAGAGAGCGCGAGAGAGAGAGAGAGAGGAGAGAAGAGAGATGGAAAGATTGGAGAGAGAGAGAGAGAGAGATGGGAGAGAAAGAGAGATGGAGAGCGAGAGCACATTGCGCAAAAACTGTAACTCTTTTATTTTGCCGTTTGCAAAAATACATTGTACGGACGACTTGCATGCGTTAGAATTAATTAGTTTCTTTAGTTTTCCTCCTTCTTCTGAACTCTATGACAAAGCCAATTTAATTTATTCTTTTATAAACAAACCTGTGTACACGTCTACCACTATGTGTGTGTTTTGTGTGTGTGTGTATGTTGTGTGTGTGTTTGTCTGTGTTTGTTTGTTTTGTGTGTGTGTGTGTGTGTGGTGTGTGTGTGTGTGTGTTGTAACCATAGAACACACGAGTGATAATCAGGCTGCTTGGAATCAACAGGTCTAAGATTACTTTTTAAAAAAAGACCAGACTTTAGCCTGATTAATGTCGAAGAATGTAATGCTATTGCTTTTTTTTTTTTGCAGTTCTGTCAACAAATACCTTGTGCATTATGTTACTGGCCTAAAGTAAATACCATTTTAAAATTTGCATTGTATTTATATGTCAGTATATTCAGAATTCTAAATAAAGCTCTACGCTGTTAGCCTTATTGTTGTTATCATTCCTTCCTCCCCAGTCGTGGATTCATGATCTTTACTCCAAAAACAGCCCACTTTTCAAATACTTCTTTTTACACTTTCGTTGACTGAATGTTTGTACAGTTTTCATATTTACCGTCTTTGTTGGAATAAAAGTAGCAAAATATCGCTTCTTGAGGCCGTGAATGGATGCAGAGACTCTCTTGTTGATTTTTCATATCCCGTGTCTTGCCCTCGGCACTGCCTTCGTCACCCTGGTATATGCCGGGTTAACTTCTTGAACGTTCGGGATCTCTATTGATTCTGTTTCTACTCTAGTTTAGGCCAGTTATCAGAAAGAAGGGCCCGCTTGGTTTCCGCAAGATTCCCTTAAAAAAAAATTTTAATAATATTCGTTATTAAACACTCACTAGAGGCTTTAAAATTCTATTTACAATTCAAGAAAAAAAAAACAATTTCTTTTCCGAATATTACATCTCGCAGATATTTCAGTAATTTAGATTTGACAAGTGCATATAACGAGAACAGCTTGCTTCTAAAAGCCATTGAGATCCACCCTTAAAGGGTTAACATGAAGTCGGGAAAGATTTAATATTTTAATTATTATCTGTGCCAGAAAACCTTTCCGTCAACTTAGAAATGAGAACACCATTCTTGCACAGCTGTAGGATGTCATTTTGAACTTTCCTGCGGCTGATTTTTCGTTTCTTCAATTTATTGACACTGTTGCCAAATGAATTATATTGTTTTTCGCATTTACGACTTTTATTGCTTAAAACCCCAATATCCCTTTCCCAGAAATTCTGTTATCCGGTTGGCGCATCTCATATAATAGGATTATGCTTTTCTTTATCTCCGACTTGAAGAATTTACGTCAAAGTCTATTTTCTACACGGTTGACACATCCACCTGAAACTCACTTTCATCCTGCTCTGAATTAACCCCTAATGTGACCCGCTAACATCGTCTGGAAATTTCCGTAAAACTTGCTTTCTCTACTTTATTGATGTAGTCTATGAGAAAAGGGGAATCAATCACTGAAACTACCCACACGTCACTAGAAACTTGTTGTCATGAAGATGATATACAACTGTTTTTGTTGTTGTTGTTTTTGTTGTTCCAAGACAACTGTGCCATCTTCTCTTTGTTTACGTACGGAACTTTATCCAACGGTTTACCTGAATCTGAATAAGAATTCACGGATTCAGCTGCCCCCCTCCCATCATATCATAAAATCTAAAAGATTAGTAAACAAGATCTTAGAATAGCAGTGATAATTTGCATAAATTCTTTGAAAGTCGTTAAGTTCCCGTTCGTTCCTGGTCCCTGAAGAACTTGGAATGTTTGAAATAGTTATGGTCCAAAGACTAAGACACAAAATCCCTTATATGTTCCAAAATGTTTTTGTTTTTCTTTTCTTAAAAATCGTAATCTCATTTTTTTATCTCCAATGTGAGAAAACTAATAGCTCGGAAGTGCGGCCATATCGTAAAGAAATATTTAACAGTTTCCCATGCAGTTTTGATACCTAAGACACACACACACACACACAGACACACACACACAGAGACACACACCACACACACACAGACACACACACACAGACACACACACAGACACACACACACACAACACACACACACACAACCACACACACCACAGAGACACACACAGACACACGCACGCACACACACACACAGACACACACACACACACAGAGAACACACACGCACGCACACACACACAGAGACACACACAGACACACACACAGAGTTGTCCTCGCTATCCATCCTCCCTCTGTCCCGTTTTATGCCAAGATGGAACCGCACAATGGCAGCAGCCGTTTGTCTGTCTGCCTTGGAAGTCGGTGTAGATACTGTGCGGCATACCATACTCTCTTAACCCCGCCCGCCTGCGACACGTACCCAAAGTAAGGAAACGGAAGCTTGGTTTAGAACTAAAGCCGCCGTCCCTTCTCGGCGACACAGGCTACAGGGCTAGAAGGTGTAGAAGACGAAGACGCTTGGAAAGCTGGCACGGCTGCAGGAAATGCCGGAGGGTCGAGTTGCAGTACCAACCGCCTGATGTTTTCTCTGTAGCGGATTTCTTACCAGAATTTTTTTTTTTTTTTTGGCCTTTTCTTGACCAAGAACCGACTACGAGGCAGCGGCGCCAAATAGAGTTACTCTGCAGATATTATTTTCCATTCCGTTGGGTGTATAGCATAAACCGACAACTCTGTGGTTAGCAGTTTTGTCGCCAAGCGCACGACCCGCAGCAGACTGAACACGTTACTGCTACTAAGGTGATGGGAAATGACCGATCTAGCCTTCTTTCCTGTACATATTCAGTGCACTGCTTCGGAAACAAACTGTTCGCAGTCTCGGGTTTACAGAACCAGACTTTATTTATTTATTTATTTTAAAAAAAGTAAATCGTTTTGAAACTTAAATCGTCCGCATCTTCCCGTGTGCGTGAGACTGAGTGCACTCAGTCAATTATTGGTTGTATGATAAAACTTTAAATGGCTTGTTTTACAATGATATCATCTACCCAATATTTATTTTTTTTAAATATTTTTTTATGAAAACAGTAATTATTGTTAAACGGCAAATTAAATACCTAAAATGATGAAATAATCTCAAATATACAGCAATGGAAATAATTATTCAAACACAATATATGCGAAAGTAATGAGTAATTAAAACAGAGAGGCGCACATAATAGGTACACAGTGCATTATCGCAAAAAATATACTGAATGAATAGGTTGTGGAGCACATTAACATATAATATATACAAGCACATTGTTTTATATAGAGCGTGACATCCTGTTTTCGTGCTTCCATACAGTTTATCAATGTATGGCTGTGGAAAGTTGTTCCAAATATCCTGTAGCACTTTTCACAGTTCATCCAAGGTGCTTGGTTGTCATTTGACTTTCTCAGTAATTATGTGGCTCCGTATGATTTCAGTGACGTCCGTGTCAGGGCTTTGTGCAGGCCAGGGCATCTTTGGGAGTTTTCCACCAGCCTCTTCACGTTCCAGATCATTTTTTTTTCTTCCTACCACGACGGCCCGTATGCTTGGAGCCACTGTCATGCCTGAAGATGAACGCCGACCATTTCATGTCTTCCTAAGAGAATAGGATAATGAGTGAGAATCTACTCCTGTGCCTGTCGGAGTCGGCATACTTAAACCAGATTAATTTGCATAATAACGCCACGTTAACGTACTGAAGCGCGCGCGCGCGCGCCCCCGCCTGGTAGATTTCCACGGAGTGAATGGGAAATTGACCGAAGTTGTGAAACGTGACAATTCAAAACCTGACAGGGGAAAAACGGAGTATTTCGGAAAAAAGGTGTCATAAATCACGACGGCAATCGTGATCACAGGTACAGTGACGAACCATATGGGAATGATTTCCAGATAAATGTTATTAGCGTTACTTATAGGATGATTCAAGATTTGGCCATGGTTGTAGCTTTTAAAGCGTATCTATTAGATAGAGATAAACGATTGGTAGGATTTCAAAGTTTTCTTTATAAAAAAACGATATGCGGAGTATTATGCGGATATATTATTGTTTATAATTTTTTTCTTAGTTATCAGATTTAACGATAACTACCACTAATGTTTTGTTTTTCTAGCTCATTGTACAGAATACCGTAGGTGCCCGCGTGACGTCAGGTCGAGACGTACGGTTCATACGTCGTTATATGTCGGAAGTCAATACGGAAATTTTTGACTTTCGTTTTTCTCTAAAATAACTATGTATCAAAACTAACAATAACAACTACAACAACAGCACCAAAAAAATTCGACTTGTTTCAAATGCCATTCGTTTAAACACTAACAAAAACAGGTTCCGTGTGAACATATCGTTCCATCGGAGTCCCATGATCACCGTGAGCTAATTCAGCCCGACACGGAAATCAGAAAGTCCCTTTTAAAATTCCTTTTCACATTGTCGGCCTCGGTTTGTCTCTTTTTCTATCCGTTTCGATCGGACGATCAGAAGACAACAGCCAGGTCATTTTGCTGTTCGCTTTTCTCGGCACAGAATGAAAAGAAAACAACTCGAAGTGGTCGGGGGGGGACGCGCCAGGATAGAGGGATATTTCGTGATTTTTGACTGAGATATTAGTACATATCCTGTCAGAATTCTGACGCTGTCCACTTTAAATCGGCGTCCAGTTATTGTTACGCGATTGCCGGAGACCTCCGTGCCCGACAGATGAGAAGATACTGAATATACTCTGAACTCTGAGCAAGCAGCAGTGATCTCGGAATCTACCCTTGTTATGCCAGTGACGAATTTCGTCACATCTAACTTAAGTAACGGGTTTTCTGCAATTTTTAAATCAAAATTGATAACACCAGCGCCATATTTCAGATTTATTTTTTTTTTTAAATGTAAAGTTAAAATATGACAATTCTATGTGAGATTATTCTTGCTTACGCATCTCCCTTATATAACAGTGGTTTGTTAGGATTAGGATTTTAAAAAAAAGAAAAGAAGACAGATTCACATTAACTTTGAAACGTCTTATTTAATGTAAGATTTCAAGCCGACGCTATAACATTATAAAGATAATCTCCAATCTCGCAGGTATCGTAGATAGGAAACTCGAATTCTTGGCAAGTGCTCGTTCCTCGATGGCTGTATTCACCCAAACCTTAGCCTATCAATTTCGCCATTTGCATCTAGGATTTATGCAAATGGTATTTAAAAGATGTTTTTTTGAGCAGATTGACTCTAACCAATAAATATAAAACAGAAGTTTCGTATTAAAACCAATATATCTTTTCTTTCCCTGAGGGCTTTCAAATTAAATCTCTAAGATCTTACACAAACACAAAAAAAAATAGCGTTGCTTCAGAGGTAATGAACCCTCACACTAGAGTAGCAATACTAAAAGACAATCACTCTTCCAATTTTCCTCCCCTATATTGTTATTCTCAAGTGACAGGGTTGGCATATATCTGCAACACAATTTTAACCATTACCAGGAAGCAGCGTAAAAATTAAAAGCAATTAAACAAAAACATTCCTTCATCTTCATGTTCACATCATCATCAGCATTCATTTCCTATATAACGTGACATTGGTTTATTTAAAAGAATATTTACGTTTCAGCTAGCTACGCCAAGCCAGCTCGTCACCTTATACAATATAAACATGTTACGGTTTTAAAAAAGGACAACTTCTCATATAAATATACCTTTGAACGTAATTCAGGCAGATTTTACAGCATCTTAATTAAACAACGAAGGAGATTATGCCAGCTCTGCAAAGATAAGGTGGCTTTTAAGGTTTACTTTTTCTTTGTAATAATGGTATTAACGAGGGAACTATTCACTCCACAATGTTAATCTCTTTGTAATTAGATGTTAATCCAAATTGATTGCGAGAGAGAGGGAGAGTTAGAAATTCTATCTTTGTGCAAGACGCATTTTATCAGAACGATTTTGAACACTAATTTAACCTTTATCCACTGAAACAAAGCGTTGATTTTACATAGACTTTCGACCATCGTAACCTGGCATTAAATGTCATCAAGTACGCCGTGTAAATGTGAAGATTATGTTTCTGGTCTTTATATCAGTCGAGAAAAGTGAAGTAAACGATTTTTTCAAATCTTGCAAATCTTATGATGGAACGGCGTCATCGCACATCGAAACATCAATGAATATTCATCATCTCCTTTCTCAGCCCCGTGTTCTCACGGAGTAAAGTTCGATCGCTCCGATCATCATTTAGATATTCGCATACTGCAAAAAATATTGTTCTCCAGTTTTTGGCCTTTCACTCTTGTGCTCTGTGGAGCCAGAGATTTCCCATTTCTTGCTTGTCAGGGTAGCGATGTTACACACGGAAAGCACGACAGGGGTGGAGTTCACTGCGAAAATCTGCAATACGCGCCTAAGCACGGCGTCTTTATTGGAGAATATGAATTCGCCAGATCGATATTGGTAGCAACAAACCATCATCTCACGCACCTCGCTTTAGTTTCGCGGATACGAAGGAGCAGCAAGACGCCGTCATGGCTCATGCAAGGTTTTCGGTAAAACAGAAACTAACACCAATACAATTTCGATTTGATTGAGACGGTAATCTATTCTAATTATTAACAATTTTATTAGTTAAAAAAAATCTTTCTTCGATATCTAATCATGTTGAGCTAATTTGTAATTAGAACACTTAGTATTAATGAACTATATCTGACATGCGAAAAATCTTTGTGCGTTTTACGAAGAAAATTCCAGATGTGGCAGCAGCCTCTCTCATCATCTTTGTCTATCGACGTCCACTTTCGGTTTATGCGAAGACAAAACAAAATCCCAAATCTGAAGACCCCCCTTTTTTATTACCATACGATAGATTTCTGTGTCCCACATGTTGGAATACTTTAAGCAGTAGAAATGGGTGAAAACAAAGAATACATGATATGAAATCTTGAGTTATGGACCCCACCTCCCATCAATTGGTAAGTGCGACCTTGAAACAACAAGAACTCAAGACAGCAATGCTGATAAGGAGAAAGCCTGAATCCTAAACTCAGGGAAACGCCTCATTCAGGAAAACTAATACTCTTGAATAAATGTTATCGATATTGTTTGGATGGACAAACATAAAGACAGTTTTTTTTTTTTTTAAATTCTGAAACATTTATTTTAAAGTTTGCAGAGCAAATAATACGTTACGGGCTAACGGTTACTTCACAGACTGAAGACACACCCACTGATTTAGAGAAGTGAAGAATTTTTTTTAAGGAAAACAGAAAATAAAGGTTAAACTCTCCGAGTTACTTAGTACTTACTTATTTAAGCATTCGGCAGCAACTAACATGAACAGATTAAATGTACCATCCGCAGTAGGGAAATTCATGATCTTTATAAAAGCAGACCACCTTTGTCAAAAATCAATTTGAAAATTAGATTTTATTTGTTTAAACACAATCATTGAACGAACATCGAATTCATACATTTCTTAATTCTATAAGCTGTACACTGAGGTTTAGCTTCGTTCCATAAGAGCCCAGTTTATTTTTATCTTGGAAATAAAAACAGAATCGTGCGAAAACAGACTTTCTAAAATTGTACAGTGGTTATGTTTCAGCTGACTTGCTTAGGAATCTGAAAAGGTACCTGACCATTACGGAGGTAGCTTATAAGGTGATGACAAACCCGTAACAAGTTACTAAATGAACTTTTATTCTTAGTTTACAAAGTTGTACCGTCTATAATAGCAAAACCTGCCGTTGATGGCTTTCGAATGGTTTTCACGGCCAGCTGTTGGGAAATCGGAATCTGTGGTCACTTCAGAGTTGAATGGGTACCGTGAAGCTATAGTAACTCTGAACCTCGAAAGGTGGTCTTCGTTGGCCTTTTGCGGCCAGGCACCGGTACCCCTGGATCCTGCCTTTGATTCTGAGATGCCCTCATCATATTTTGAAACTGCTAGGTCGCCCATTTTGAACGAGTGCGGCGAACTAAGTGTCATCTGTAAAGCTTTTGAAAAGCGGCCATTGGTCGCCTCAAAACGGTCTCTCAGAACCAACGCGAGCGGTAAATGAAAACGTCGCGAAGATTCTGAACTATCACTCGTGCAATTTTCAGCCTTTTTTGTTTGGAATCAATTTGTTCTGGACTAAAGATTGGTATTGAAAATATTAATACTGTGAAAATACTATTACAACTTACAACACTACTACTACTACTACTACTACTTACTACTACTACTACTACTACTACTAATAAATAATTAATAATAATAATATAATAAGAAAGAAGAAAGGAAGAAGAAGAACTGAAAACTATGACATTTCTTTCACTCTGAGGTTATTCACTATAAATAATAAGCAAAAATTGTGGAGATACCTCAGTGGTATTATATAGATATGAGACCTGTTTAGATTCACTTAAAGTTGGTAATTTATTCTTAAAAATTGTATTATTTATTAAAAGCTCGATTTTCGATGCGCATATGAATGTTAATAATTGCTGCTGACTGGATTCCGTGATCCCTGTACGATCGATAATTTTCTTAAAGATGTCACGTTAGATTCGTGCGGACTTCCATTCCACACCCAGCAGAGTTCGTGAGGGGGCTCACCGCCAGGGCGCGGCTGACCTCGGAGAAAAAACCCGCAGGCGGGGTGTAGTATGCAAATTAGGATTTACATAAGAGGTGTTTGCTACTATCGTCCGTGTTGGCATGCCAGAATGGTTTCTTTAGCTTCATGGCTTATTGTTTTTTTAAGAAAAAGGGGGAGAAAGAAGGACTTCATATAGGAATTATAGACCTTCGAAATCTGAAAGGGTGGCATGGCAGCTTTGGTCTGGTCGCTACGCGGGCTTTTATATATAAATACGACGGGAAACTCTCCGCTTCCTACGTTCGTTTCCGAGAGACGGACAGTGACCAGAAAACGGGATTAGTTTTTTATTTCATAATCAATGAAATACTAGCCACGGTGTTTTTTTTTTTTGTCAGATCCATAAAACAGTTGACTATAAAAACGCTTTATATGCGTGGAGTTAAACAATCCATTAAGTCTAGACAAGAACGGAAGAGAGAGAGAGATACAGAGAGAGATGGAGAGGGAGAGAGGAGTACAGAGAGAGAGAGAGAGAGATGGAGATGGAGAGAGAGATGGGGAGGGAGAGAGAGATACAGAGAGAGAGAGAGAGAGATGGGGAGAGATGGAGAGGGAGAAGAGATACAGAGAGAGAGAGATACAGAGGAGAGACAACAACAACAACAACAAAAAACACGGAGATAAAAGCGAAAGTAAAAATTTGGCATAAATCAGAACGGAGTCGTAAACAAAAGCGGGGAGGATTCGAATAAAAGCAACCATTAAGTAAAACCGTAGGCGTCACGTGGAGTGCAGGAGTAACGCTAACAATCGGAAGGAGTCTTTATGTCTTTCTGGCAGGAAGAATTCTGATGGGTGGTCCTGGTGAGCGATGACTATTCTTGGGAGTTATGAATGCGGAAAATCTAAACGATGCCCTCCCCGAAAGACGCCGTTGGGGTAACTTTGCTCGGTACCACGACAGGGGAAACAATCAAAACTTTTCTCTAGCTCCCCCCCCACCACTTCCAAGGGAAAAAAAAAGCACTTACTAATACAATTTACTCGACGTGCACAATCATCCATTAGCTTATTTCGTTTATTTAGAGGCCTTTGACTATATTTATTATTTTGTGTTGTGTTTTTTTTTTCGTTTAATACCAAAGCGTACAGAAACCCCGGCACGTTTTCGTTACGGTCCCTCGTACTCATAACAGGGGGCGGAGCCGACGACTTCTGTCATTTTTCTAAAGAAAATAAAAGCTTTTTAATTAATTGGAAAAATCGCTGTCGGGTTTCTCCTTAAAAGTCTAAATTAAATCTAATAATTTTAATCTTTTCACGACGTTATGCACACACACACACACACACGCGCGCACGCACACACACACACATACACACACACGCGCGCGCGCGCACACACACACACACGCACACACATACACGCACACACGCACACACGCGCACACACGCACACACGCACACACGCACACACCACACGCACATACACACACGCGCGCACACACACACACACGCACACATATACACGCACACACACATACACACACAGCACACATACACACACACACATACACACACACGCACACATACACACACATACACATACACACACATACACACACACACGCACAACACAACACACACACACACACACGCACACACACACGCACATACACACACACGCGCACACACACACACACAAGCACACACATACACGCACACACACAACACACGCACACACGCACACACACAACACACACATACACACATACACACACATACACACACACATACACACACATACACACACACACACAACGCACGCCACACACACACATATATATATATTTCAGTGAAGCTACGCTTAACTTTTCCCGGTGTTTTTTCAAATATTACTCCCACTACAGACTGAAAAGTGATTATCACTTCGTATTTAGTGACTGCATCGACAAAGTAAAGACCATCTCGTCGTGATATTTGCATAATATTAAATGTGGAAAATGGTGAAGCTCATAACGCATAAAAGACAGCCTTTCGGTTCTTTGACAGCCCTTTTTTCCTCCCTAAAAAAACTGTGCTTTTTAAATCGACAACTATTTTACCAGAAGAAAGGTCATCTTTGATTTAGCATTAATAACTGATTTGTGGAACGAGTAGATCACATTCACAGGAAAATTAACATCGCAGTTATCATCTTTCTTAGTGAACGTCGCATAAATGTTTTAAAAAACAATGTATTTTGGGTTCTTTACGGCGGCAATTAAAGATGAGGCGATGTCGACAGCGGTACTGCATATATATTTATCATACCCCTTTACTGTTTTAAGTAAATGATTAACTTCAACTTGCGGACGTTGTGGACCCAACATATCCACCCTCTTCTCAGGAATCTTCCTTAGGCTTCCTCTGGTAATCACTACCAGCTGATGTTGATTTAAAACATGGCAACCGATCCTCCCCGGAAGCTTACATCTGTTACCATCTTTTCTTCTGCAAATTTAAGATTGGCTACACGGTTGTCTGATTTGCCTGTTTTCTGCTTTGTGACTTTGTCCACAACTTCGTAAGCACAGTTGAGAGTTCTCGCTCTAGCTTATCAAGTAGCTGTGCAATGCCAGCAAGCTGGTCTGCCTCTTTATTCTGTGTCCCGGAATTGGTACAACCCCCATCACTGCCTCCAGTTTCTCCAAAGCGGCAATCCACATTTTCTTGACCTTGCTCCCTAATTCCACCGAGTTGCTCTGTTACTAACTGTACGTGCCAAGGCCTTTTTCAAAGACCTAGACTCCATCTCTGAACGAAGAAGATCGACCTTGTCATGCCGTTAACCATTCACGCCACAACCCTGCTATCTTGCCAGTCTACTGTTCCCACCAAGTTCTGATATCCTCTCTAAGGGATCAGTCACCTGCTGGGTTTCTCTCACTTCTGTATCATTCAACTCCTTATTCATCTTCATCAGGATCTTGAGGATCGCTGAAGTTGTCCACTAGAAAGACTCTCTCCACACTTTTTCCGCGTTCTTATGACAGAGTACCTGACTCCTTATTCCAAAGAGTCTGGCGCCGTGGATGTGGCTCAGAGACGACTGCCTTTTGGGAGAAAGCCTGGGCTACGGACACTCACTGCTGAGTTCCATTCAGTGATTGAGCGTCTTACATAATGTAGTCTTGGCTGCTTTTGTAACTAGCGGCATGGCCTTGTTCGCCACTGCCCGCAAATCCATCTAGCGCCATTTTGTTTTTAGTTGATCCCAAGGGCAGACGACATATACTGCTCTACTGAAGACAGTGACCTTCCTCAAGTTGGTTGGAGACCTGCTGCACTTTCTACTTTACTACATATCTCAGTAGCGACATAGTATTTCTGAATTGCCTGGAGATTTTGAACCTACGTTCCATGATCATAAACCTGTCCATCACAGCACTCAAGCATGCGACCGAGCTGACCTATGGTACCGTTTCTTCTGCATACAAGATGCTAAAGAAAAAGCGTGTCGACGTATGAACGAGTTTCTAATATCCAGCGTCCTTTGCTTGCGTGAATATTTATAGCAATTGCATTCTCTGGTGTCTACTTAAACGGGCTGTCATTAGCATCTTAAAAGTTTTCTATAGCCTTCACAGAGATATCAGCAATTCGCTCAATGGTGATATCATCAACGTAGATGTATGTTATTACCCACTGGTCATAATAATTTGCCTATCAGATCGACCGAATGTACGTTGAACAATAGAGGGCAAAGTGTTGATTCCTGCAGAAGACCTGAACTTAATTTATATATCTCAGAGAGCCATCTCTCCAAGTGCATTTGACATCTACTGCCAGATAAAGCTAGATTCATCTCACCGACATGTCAAACACACCCATGACTGTCAACTTACTGACTAGAGTGCAAATATTCACTCAGCTATGCACGTATTTTTAGATCTTATAACCTTGGGGTACGGTACAATGCCGCTTCCTCTTCATGCACTGCTGTATTCGGTGGACCAGATCCACTACTGTTCTTCTTGACCTACCAGTTTCCATCTCAGCTGATAGCAATCCTTTTCTCCAAATCTCCGCTCGGGAATTTTCTTGCGATACATTCCTTGATTTTGATCTGGATGTTTGCCATCGTTCCGATCTTATATCATTTCAGCACAAACAGGACCTCGAAGAGCCTTTCAAGATGGAAATTCTACAGTCTGTTTTATCTGCTGCATTTCCGCCACTAATCAATAACTCCGCAATGGCTCGAGATAGTTCCCCCTCATCTTCTCCAGAGCGTCCGTTAATCATTGGGTATCTCACCCGATCAAGACCCAGTGTAAATCTCTCGTAATCACCTCGATCATAACTTTAAGCTCTCTCTCTCTCTCTCGATGACAACGCTCCTCTTCGTTCTCATCACCACGCTCATTCATTTAGGCGATCCAGTTTAACCCAGAAAGTTCCTACCGTCTCCCTGCCATTGGATTGTAAATGACTCTGATATCGCTGAAAGTGAGGCTCACTTTTTCCTTTTCTGTTTGTTAGCAAATGTCTATTATCGTTTGCCCTCATCTGCTGTTGGATCAGTGCTGCTATGACTGAAAACCCTTCTCCATATTCTCACGATCCTCCAAAACGTGTCGGACACTACGGAGTCCATGGGGATAATTTTCATGCAAGACGCATCCATTTTACCTGTTTTCATCATTTTTCTGCATATACATTTGCTTTTTTCTTTAAGGGTCAAACTACTTCTTTACTAATATCATCATCGCTTCTTCCCTCCGTCTTGGCGCTAGCGTAATCTTACCAGTCTCCCCATTTCTCCGTCATGGTTTATCCGCATTATCAGCCTTCCGCTTAAGTTTTACTGTTGCTTCGCCGCGCTACCGGTTCTTTTTTTATTAATGTCGGTCTTTTAGCCATGTACTCCAACTGGGAGTCCCTTGCCTGCTGCTGAGCTTTATGTCTTTGTGACTTGTATTAGTACTTTCCTGGCCCATCAGTAGAAGCAGTTTCCACTAGTGGACCAGCGGTGCTTCATAAGATCGAAGCGTCAAATCAACCCAAGGGTATCTGTGTCTCGGCCATTTTCGCTGTCCTGCTGGACCAATTTTCATTCATCACTACTCGACTGCGGTTGGCGATCGCCTCCTCCAAAGCTCTTTATTACTGTAGGTAATGTCTTTCCAAGCTGAGCCACGAGCATTGAAGTCCTATCTGATGATCACTCTTCGACCAAGGCAGAACCAAAGATTTTATCAAAGCGGGTTACTCTTTAGATAATAATCTCAATCACTGAGCACATACATACTGATGAAAACATTCCTTAACCCCAAATTTGAACATTTCTGTTGGTCAGAGCTTTCACCTAGTGATTGTCACGCAAACTGCGCAGCAATCCAAAAATCCAAGCCTTCTTCTCTAATGACAGCCTTATCTTGACATGTCCAGCTTTTATCAGATTGTTAAGGTACCCAACTGATCCCATGGAATGGTTATTTCTGGTGCCTAATTTTCTGAATCAGGACCATGCTGTTCTCTTGTACGAGTTTTTCAATTGTAACTTATGCATTCTGTGGCGAAGAACATTTCATGAGATGATTCTTGCCATCCTCTTCTCCGTATCCATCTTTCTGATTTTACGATGAGTTATCCCCCCTTCTGTCTCTAAATACCTATTTTAATTCTCTCTCTTTCTCTCTCTATTTTTTTTTTTTTTTTTTACCTTGTGATCGCCTGACTGTATTGTCTAATCCCGTCATCGCTGCAGTCTGGTTATCGTCAGGCGTTGATTCCATCCCCGTTAATCGCGATGGCTCTGCTGACCAACCGGCCGGAGAGAAAAGACTTACTAGAACCGAATCTGCCAGGCTTACAGCAAGCGACTCGTTCCAATAAAGGTCGCAATAAGGCAAATCTCTCCAGCTGTCAGAACTCCTGCACGATCTCTTTCTCTGCGGCCATTGAAAAACTGAGTTGTAGCTCGGTCAATAACGGACCGCTGCTTTTTTCTCTCTTGCCAGGCGATTGACTCACGCTTGATTAGCTTTACCTGTCAGTCTCCGCCAATACCTGTATAGCTCCTTCGGCAATAAGTTACAACTCGACGCAGCATTGAGCTGGGGGCACCCGCAGTTGTATCAAACCCAGTCAACAAATGCCATCTCCACAGATTGCCCCCTGACCCGGCTCTAACCGGAAGCAGAGGTACGCAGCTGACCAAGAAGAATGGCGCAGGGGAGGTAATAAATTAGTGGTTGTGTGGATGATTTATTCCCCTTTCTAAAAAGTTGTTTTTCATATCAATATACTGGCGACAAAGTTTTCTTTCGGTTACAATACATACATGGAACTGTACTGCTGTCATTAATATGCACGCTAGCGGCCACAATTACAGACCGACGAGTAAATAGTTAACTAGTCACATAGCAGGATAAACACTTTGATGAAGTGTGACAAAAGTTTAAAATAAGCTCACTGTAGGTTTCCTAACAGCGATCGCGGTCATATGTGGAATAAGTGACCAGTAGCTCCACACAGCTATAGCTAACAGCAGAAGGCTAAGAAGCATCAAATAAACCAGTCCAGTATTCAGTGTATGCCGAACTTTCTCTAATAAACTTATGAAATCAAGTTGCACAAAGAAAAAAACCACAGATCATGATTTTTCTCGTGTTTTCTAAATTGACTGAAAACAAAAACAAAAACCCTTCTCAACAGAGCGCTCATTTTCAGCAGCAGCAATTATTAACATTTTCTAAAGATTAAGTTATAGTTTTATTAAAGTTACGTCCAACATGATGCCGCCACACGACCTGGGAAAGTCCTCGGGATGAATTCCACATCAACTAAGCGAAACGCCTCGGCCGAACTTTTAACCTTTATGCTGCCTCTGTCCTTTTCTTCTCGAGTCCTTGCAACTCTTAAACTCCTCTTTAGGGTTGTAGTTTTAATCCTCTGCTTGAGCATATTGCGGACGCGAAGAAATCCATTTTTGGTATTATGACATTTAATGTCGACAAGAAACTAAACAGAGCATGAGACCTAAACGAAAATACTGCAAGTGGGTACAATATTTTAGAACCTCCCCTTTTTTTTACTGAAGCAAGCTTGGATTATTTATCCTCGAATTATTGGTGATTCCAAGACAAAATCCAAAGCGAACTTCTAAGTAGCTCAGTATATTTCGTTTTAGCCGCACGACTGGCGATCGATGGATACCGTGAGGTATACTAAAAGTTATTCTGCTACCCCTTTTCTCGTTCCCTTGCCTCTAGTGCAGTATATTCTAAGTTTATTAAACGAAGGGGGGGGAGGATAAAAAATACATTCAGCGTCATAAAACTTACAACTGGAAACTAGACCCGAGAGTTTATTTAGTAATGACTGAGACCTTATGCGAAATATATTCTTCATCGTGTATAAATCTGCGTGAACCGATGTCAGTCAGTGGTTGCTCCGGATTCTATTATTACATGTTGCTTTTAAAGCCAGGCAAAATGCTTCCTGGCTACTTCGCCCCACCCCACCCCGCTCAGTAGGTAGTTTTAATATAGATTTTCTGATTTTCCACCGAAGGATGCGGACGGGCGACGTGGTGGGAAGGTATAGCATCCGCGTCTAATGTGGTCCGTTTCTGATTGCCTCGTGAGCGCGAGCCCGTGTTCCGTTTTTTGGTAATGCTGCTACCCGCATTCGCACCTCGGGATCGCTACCCAGCGTCGGGATAACAGCGGGAAACGCCCGTTATGAGAACAGCTGTTTCAGTTTAGTTTTTAAAATTTAAACGTTGAACTGCAAGAACCAAAAGCCTACACTTTCGCTGGCAGTGTCGAAGGAAGAACATAACCAAAACATACTGGATTTACCAACAAAAAAAATTAAATAAATCGATAAATTAGTGTTGTGAATAAATAATGATTATTTGTAAGTAAAAGAATTTTAATGGTGATTATTAAAAAAAAAATGATTGGTTATTAAATAGTTTTTTGGAATCACAATTCTTCCTGTAATAAACGTCGCAGTGTCGGTTATTTGGTCTGCCAAAGAACGGTAATTGCATTTGAAGTGAAATCATCAGAAATGATTCAAAATTTCATCCCGATGATTGCTAATGTGGCAGAACGAAATGATCCGAGATTTTTTTCAGGTGTTCCCACCCACCCCTTACTTTCCCCTTTAGACATTCTAATAAATGAAAAAGAAGGGGAGAGAATTAAATCAAAACGTGTTGATTGGGTTATCGAGGCATCTTTTGCCTTCCCGGTTGCCACGCGACAGAACTGAACTCGCCGATGTTCTGCGGCCGAGACGATTCTTTCGAGGCAATTTTCTCTTTACAGACCGAAGAAGATGTCGCAGAGTCGGCCACCCTCGAACGCGTAACCTTGTTTAGTTATTGGATTTCCTCGTCCGTATTAATTTATATATACAGTGTTATTTGGTTGTTAGGGTCTCTGCCCGCTCAGCGAGAAGTGATACGGGGAATATTGAAAGTGCGCTGGGTCGGTAGAAATTTCAAACGTCGGGACCAAACGTACGCGAATACTCTTGGCCGCTGACGTCGCCCCTGCTACTGCCGTTCCCTGATGATCTAGAAAATATTCAGGCCTTCTGAAGTATGCTTCTTTCAACCGAGGTCAAAATAAGGGACCAGACTCAGGCTTATACGAAGATCCTCGAAAGTAACGGAATGCCTCGGCCCCTACTAATAGAAAGGGAGAGAAATTCAAGGGCTAAAAAGGGGTCAGGGTAGCACCGACCACAGAACCCCACTCGCTCTCACTCCATCAGCATCTTCCCCACATCAGGGCCGGAAAAAAGAAACTTTAAACACAGTAGCTTCCCCCCACCAGAAAGACGTTTGGCCTCAAGGTAAAAGATACCCTACAAAAGTAATTCCCCAACAACCAACAAAAGAAGGATCATTTCCAGTGTTTCATACCTTCAAATAAAGAAAAGGACCATGAAGCGAACCACGAACATTACGGAGATACCGACAAATTAGAATCATCAGCATGAAGTGCGCGAAAGCTCCCCTTTTCCGTATTTACATCCCGACAACTATGTACAACAGAAGAGAAAGCTTCCGCTACCGTCCCGCTATAAGGAATAGAAGCGATCGAGCCCCTTAGTGACTGTGCCATCAAACGCAGTGCCAAAACAAACCAACATTTCTAAGCATTATTTCGCTTACACCCGATTACTACTAGTATCCAGAAGATTTTTTGAAATATTATAGATTTTGCGAGGCATTATTCCCTTGCACAATCCAGCATATTTGTGAATAGAACATTCATTTAAACTTATTATACCACCCTGCCTTGTTCATTAGGCGTTCGTTCTTCGTAAACAAACATCACTGACCGAAATTTACATATTCCATGCGTGATTTTATATGTGTGTGGTGTGTGTGTGTGTGTGTGTGTGTAGTGGGCGCGCAGGTGTAAAGATAGCAACTGTGCACTATCACTGCGTTGACAAAAGGATAACCCAATACTATTTTCCCTTAAACCTGATGCCGTGATGTTTGGCTGTTCAGAGTGTGGCCAGCGACAGATTACCAAAGAAATCAGCATTCCTTGTAGATCTGGATAGGATTGTCGCGGAGGGTTTTCGGTGGTGGTACCACGTCTTCGCTTCGACTTGTCTGGGTTTGGGAAAGGCCTAACAAAGATAGCGGTGTTTGGTCAGATATGGAGTAGAGTGCAATGGGCTGCAGTCTCACGTGGTAAAAAGAAATATAAAAACAGAATTGGCGTTTGACCAAAAATGTTTCAGTTCTAGTAGTTACATTGCCAGTTTAGATTCAGCACTGATCATCGTGAAAATAGGTTGTACCGAGGTTTAGTTTCCATATCCTCCAGGAAGATGGCGTTACATAACACACTTCTGGTTTAGCCAAAGCTTGGAGGAAGAATGAGGGCTTTTCATCATGCATGAGTGCCCACAAGCTCTTATATGAATTCCTTAAACCACCTGTGAAAACATCGGGCGCGTCGGCTGAGATCAACCTGTTCACGGCCCGCAAAATCTGCCTCTGAACCACACCTCGACACTACATTTCCTTGTTTTCCGTCCAAACATGGTAGAAGCCCTTTGTGCTTCAAACGGTGGATCGACTTTGTGCTAGCGTGAAGAATATCGTTATGCTGTTTGTCTGTTTTCGCCAACAAATTAACCTATTGTAATAGAAGACCCCCCCACTATCATTATGACAGAACACTGTTTCATTATCTTTAATTTTAAAAAAAAAATCTTGGAATAAGGCAAGAGATAAAGATTTACCCTGTCTGATTTGAAATGTCTGCACAATTTTAATTAAACTAATTAAATTTTCGAAAAATAATCATCGGTTACTTTTAATACAATTAGTATTTAATGCTATTTCTGAAAAAAAAAATCGAAATATGTTGTATTTTAGGCTGATTCGGTCATTAAGTGTTTCTGGAAGTGAAATTTTGACAGTGTACATTTAAAGCAAAGCAGGTCTTATCTTAATACAATTCCTGAAATAAAGCAAATAAACAGAGAAATTCACCATGAACGTGCATATCAGATGGATAATCTTATCTACCACGAGTTGAAAAATGGTTTTAAAAAGGCCAGATAAGAGTAATATTTGGGATCGCTGTACAATATTAATTGAATTTAACGAACTCTTTCTCAAAGAGTCCTACTTCAAGGGGGGATTTGGGAAATCCTCAATGCAGTTATAGAGATAGGTTTCCTGGCCCTGAAGGATGCGTGCTCGATGTTTTGCAGACATCTGGGCTATGAATGCGGGTCCCGTCAACTGGCGAGAGTTGGACCGATAGGCGGAGCTCGCACAGTTTTTATCTCTCGGACCTTCGGCGACTGGCGCCTTATGTCAAACTACACCGGTGACTTGGTGTACAAGTTTAAATACTAAGCGTGCAAGTAACGAATGGAGGGAAGAAACTGGAGGCGACGAGTTTCAGAACATGAAAGATCGCATGATAAGAACTAAATCTTAGGTTACCGCCCGCTGTTAGAAAACTGTTCGTATATCTCGTATGTGCACCGCCGTCTGCGTTAGCATTAAGCACCGAGCGTCACGGGACAACGACGGTGTGACTGAGATTTTTCGAAAGGACTCGTGGCCATGCCAGATTACCGATCTTCACGGGCACGGCTCGAGGGCACTCTCCTCGTCTGCTTATCCGCCCCTGGCCGTCCGCGTTTACGCCCCCTCCTAATAAAACCGGAAACAGTCGTCGTCGTGCGTCCTATCGAAAGAAGGGATTTATCTTTATCCTTTGTTGTTGCTCTAAAACTGGGTGTTTGCGGTAAAGGTTAGAAATCAAAGACCCATTACTTACTTGCCCTTATTCAGTCACGCTGTCCGGGTTGTTGTCCTTTTAATAACACGGAAGAACCTCTGCCGTTGTGTAGTGTTCTTTCCCTTTGTTGTTGCTGTTGTTGAGCGAGTTGGACTTCCGAACAAGGCTCTGCCAATGGCATAGCATCCCGTAAAGACAAGTGGCCTGTTCACCGTCGAGTCCTCTTCGTTACTGAGAGATGTTCGTCGAGCCGACAAGCGGCCCAGTCCACCCGACACTGGGGGCCCCAAGGACCCGGGAGGTCTCTCTCACGTCGGGCACCAAGGAAATGCCGTACAGCTGTTTCACGCTATGGCGATCATCAGCGACAAGCCTCCTCCGACCCCAACCTGGGATCGAACCCGGTACAGGAGCAACGGTCCCCTTACGGAGCTAACCCGCTACCACCTGCCCCACCGGCCCGGTTGTTGTTGCTGTTGGCTCTGAGTCACGGACCCGCTCATGGGTGGATAACTGATGAATGAAATGTGTCGAAAGCAGCTCTGAGATGCTGTCCTCATACCCCGTTGGGGAACAGGTGAAGTTAGCACCACAGAATAATTTAATAGGCGTGACTTCGACTGTCGGAGGAATTACGGGAAGTCGTTCGCGAGTAAGGGACACGCGCATACTTTCCACGTCTACTTTCAGTTAAAACGAGAAATAAATCTCACCTTCATTTAACATGTACTGATAAAAAGAGGACTCCATCATATTTTCCGAGGCTTTTAGTCCCCTGTGAAAGGTTTTAGTCTGGAATTCTTATAAAAGAAAGACCCGGTCAGAGCAACGCAAAGGGAAGTGGCGTCGAAGGAGAGAAAGTATCTTCCATGTGATTGTCATCCAGACAACACACCCGCTTTACCCGTTTTACAGGCAACAGCTCCGATTATCAAAAACGAACGTTTAATCCAGAATGATGAATTTCAACAATAGTTTTTTTTCTTGCTGTTTTAAATAATTGACACAGCATAGAGAAACCGACGTCCGCCATATCGGCAGAGAACTGCGCCGTTGTTCTGTCGGCCACCACCGATCAGCATAAAGTCAATAAAAATCAAAGATAATAATCGAAGAAGGTAACAGATCTACTATAACAGGCCATAACTCGTCGTTCCTGTCGTTGAGTTGAAAGCTTTATAGCGCCCCGGAATCCACCAAACAATACTAAACTTTGATGCGATTATCTTATCTACAAGGTAACAAATTAATCTCTCCTCGTAGATGACGTAGAGTTTCCGCATCGGTTGACCATTTCCGTCCGGCAATAAATTGTAATAAGTGTATCTCGGCCGTGTGTTAGCATCGCACGAACCGGGAGCATCTCAAACTAGTTACGTTTGAGTCAGTGAAGTATAGATAAGGTTTTTGCTTTCTTCTTTTTTGCGGTTCTGAACAGTGACGAGGTATTTCATTGGATCAGTTTCCGACTTCCTTATTGTCACTGGCCGAGACCAAGTAAAGAGAGAACTGTTGGAATGCTCCGAACTACGCCTATGCACAAGAAGTGTGTGTGTGTGGTAGTATCCGATGTAACCGCGACAGGGCTGACATGGGCAGTTTCTAGTGACCCAATGCTACGGTGGTGCCATTTCCCAGAAGAAAGGGGTAATAGTAATTCCGTCAAAAAGTGTGTCATGAAAGGGATGTAACAAAATAATCCATATCGAACAGATCACATGACTTATTCCGTCATCTCGTTGATTAACACTATACTGTCTGAATTCAGATATATATTGTACATCAGAGAGTTTAGCTACGTGTATGTTTCACATAAGGTGCGAACCAAAAACTTTTGACTCCTCGATTCATATGTCAGCTAAAACCAATGACTAAAAACAACATTAAACAAGAAGAGGATATTGTATTTCCGAAGAACTTGACAGATTCCTTAGTTACTCTAATGGACGTGACTGGTGACATCTGTCATAACGCCAAAAGGTTTTAATTTGAAAAAGAAAAAAGGTAAACTTTGCCCCAAAAGAATTTTATTATGTTGTGATTCCACGCTGTCTACATCTATTCACGTATGCCGAAGTCTCAAACGGGGCTACAGTGTACTGATTACCTCTTTCCTCTGTCGCTTCATCTCTATTTTCCCTGTTGTGTCCTGTCGAAAACTCCGCGCTTTGCCACAGTATTAAGGCTGACAGTTTTACGCCGATACCTTGGCTTCATTGTCTCCACGAGACGGCTTAGAGTAACAAAAATCACCACGTGACATAGCCACTGACCTGAAAGTTGATTTCGTTTTCTTCTCTTGTGGTTGAACACGTGATCTGAGTTATGGATTCCGCCCACCCGAGATCGCTTTCCATTTCTTTTGATTTTTTTGCCACAACTCTCCGAGGCGTGGAAAATTGCTGGCAATAAATGACTGACCCTTCGTTAACTTCTCGGGAAATTAATTGTTTCTGTTGTTGTTATTGTATAACGACTGTAAACTGAAGAAATGCTACTATGGGTCTACAGGACACTGTCCAGCTTCATAGATGACGTGTTCAAGCTTACGCACCTGCACAGGCAAGGAATTGAATCACTCCACTAAATTCCCTTTTCAGATCTTTTGCATTTGGTTCTGTTCTCACAGGTTTTATGTGCGGCCGAACTGAAGAGACCGTAATTTCAGAATTTTTAGCTGCATCAGACTCCGTTCACAAGAATTAATCACCGTCTCGAAATCGATTTGTAACGCCCTGTCACGTGGGTAATCGGAGCTGCCGCTGTTTGCTACTGGTCCTCTCCCCAGGTAGAAGGTCACCTTAACTAGGTCGAATCAGACGGGCACTAGGAAGGACGCCGCTATTGGAAAACGACAAAACTGCAATTCCTCCTTCGTTCTCCTCACCTATAGTCGAGTCGGTTTCTTGAGTTTTACTACACATCAAGTGACAAATAAGACCGATCAGTGCTGGAGATCGATTCTCTTTTGTCTGCTACTGATAAATAACCGGGAAGAAGCCTGTCTCACCTTTCTTTGTTCCTGACAAGCATTTTAAACGTCTTTGGGGTGTTTGAAATGATCTACAATGGTAAAAACATTTTATTTCCAACTGGATGAAGATGTCGAAGATAATTGATGCACGTGTATAGTTAAGGAGGCGGAGACACGACTGCACAACTCCTCTCGGACGTCACACGCCAGACAATGACCGCTTGGTACCTTATTAAGGTTACTCTCATCAGTTTACAAACACCAAACTCTGCTAGATTGTTTTTATTCTTTCGTTCCCTTTTTCCCATCTCGACAAAATCAGCGTCTAAGATTGGCAAAAGACATTTTTCCTCCAATCTCGCCGACCATAAATACAACGAATACTAAGTGATTCAGAGAGGCTGCGCTTATTTAAAACACTGGCTCGGGTGTAGTCGTATCGGTGGGGCACCGAGACTGCGGCCTGCCGACTGCTCGCCCACGTCGTTAAATAAAGCTACACGTCACCGAGGATGGTCGGATTCGCGGTGTCAGAATAAATTAAAGCTCAGCGGAAGCTGACACTGAGCTGGTGCCGCTGAAAGACAATATGTGCATTAAGTTCGAGCACTGCACAGCATCTTGCTACCATATCTCAAGAGCAGTCCATATATATATAATACCGAGATTCGTTTAACTATACATTATCTAGTCTTTTATCCACGTGTCCTTGGCATATAGTCACTAATATTGTTTTAAATAAAACCATACCTTAGGAGTTCCAGGAAGCCTCCAACCAAAATTGCGCGTCTTGGTGTAAAATCATAAAAAGAGCTAACAACCGAAAAAGTAATAGATATATATTTTTAAAAAGAATAAAATAACACAAAGGGTTGAAAGATATTAATTCCTCTTTCGGGTAACCGTTGTTTCTTAAAACAAAAAAAAATAACATATTTTGGCAAGGGGGAAACAACTCAAACTACATAAATGTGCCGTTTACGACCGATATTCTGTTCATATTGCCATCAATAATGACTCATAATTTATACACGATAATAAAACAATCAGTTTGAATCGCCCAATAATTGCTAAACTTGAGTTTTACTTTGTTAAATAGAAGGAATCACGAACAGGAAATGTTTGTTTTTTTGTTTTTTTTTGCTTATTCTATTATGTTAGAGTATCTTTAATATTTCGCAATCAATGGCACCGAGCAGACTGGACAGCGATTAAGACTGTCTGCACGACACGTTCGGTGCCGGCAGAGTCGTTGTCGCCGTGGTTTATTGCCAGGCATTTGTAAACGAAAATGTTTGGGAAAAATTGCACCTCGCATCTTAGACGAGATTATTGTCCCTTTCAGGCGTGTGGTTTATCGCCGACTTTCCAATCTGGACGGCAGTTTACGATTTTCCGAACTCAAGAAAAGCCGGTTTTGAATTTAACGGGGCCCAAGGCTTTTACGGACCCCGGTACTTTTCCTGATTGTACTCTAATGGCAAGTAAGAGAAAAGTTGCAGAGGCAGGCAGATCGGTTCGGACGTTGGGAAAAGGAACCGCGCTAAACTTAATGACGGAATAAACTAATATGACAGATCCATTAATAATAAACAGTTCGAGCAACAACCTAATATTAAGTTTACCGTATTCAATATCAGGTATAATTGGCGCGAAAATGAGAAATTCCAACAGGGCATCCGGTCAGAATTAAGTCCGACATTTCAGAGAAATGATATAAGGCACCATTTATAATCTTGCTTCAGTTTCCGCAATTACATCAGATCTCGAACATGCGGTAACAGTCCATCATCATCAGAAACCTAAATCGTACATCCGAAGTAAGGATGCGCCACGTAAAATTAATTTCTCCATTAGCCATTTGTTTGTGATGCCCAGCAACCTAGGTCATTTTAATCACAGCAATAATGTTTACAAATCATAATCAATTTCGATATATTGAACAGCAGTAAGATGTCTTTGTTCATATATACAAGTATTGTCACGACGAACGGCGTTTCTTATCAAATGTAACACTAAAGATTATTCTTTACTAAAATCCAGATAACGAGTAAGTGGATAACGTGTTCCACAATTAACTATTTATGTGCAGAAATGAAAATTAGTATGGAAATACTAGAAATATTCAGTTAACAAATGCAGTTACATCTTTTAAATAATTATAATGAAAACGAATTGATAAACAAGCAAGGTAAAAAAAAACTGAATATATTATATGTAAAGCTTCTTAATATTTCCTTTGTCATCCTTTTGCAGTACACAATTTTTTTGATTTTTTGCGTTCAGTATGTTGAAGAATTCTCGCAGAATTGTCTGCTAAGTTTATTCTAGGGGTTTTCTCACTTATTTGCGATATTTATTCTCACACGTTCGGGAACTGTACATTTTCATATTTTCCTATTAAGTTCAAGTCATGACTGTGAGAGCGGGCCATTCCAAACCTGACATCGTCCTTGCTTCTTTTGCAGTGACATATCGGGAAGCTGCTGCAGTTTTATCGCAGAAAACTGGCTACGACGTGAAGGCTCGCCCATGGTTCAGAGCCACTACCCATCTACCGTTTAGGAACTGTCGTAATCTGGACTCATCGTAGAGTGACAGCTTTTCAAAAGACAGGTGGGCATGGGAGCATCTTCTGTGCCCACTGAAGTCGACGACGTAAACCGTGTCCCTTTCTCGCTTTTCTGTTGCGCTCAAAGCTTTGGAGATAATATCTGATAATTCTCATAAAAACCTCCACAAGTTTCGCCAATTTTCAGGTAGTTAGGTGAATTCGGTTTCCACACTACTTACTCTCCATGGCATAACTTTGCTCTGCTGATGGCTTTGTACGTCCAGGAGAGACATTTATGGCTTTTCTTGTAAAATACTTTATAATGGCTATCCACGCATAAATAGTGTGCTTGTCACGCATATATTTAATCTTATCTTCTTATATTAATTTTAAAAAAAAAACCTTTGTTTTAACACAAGAGCATTATTCATAATGTCGTAGATTGCACTGCGCTAACCACTGGAAGACCGCGCTGCCATACGTCTAAAGCTAGGGGAGGGGTCATCATCACGAAATAACTTATATTTGTTATCAGAAACTGTGTTGTCTAGTAATCAAACTGAATTAATTAATGGAATACACCACCCGCAAGAAGTCACATTGAGGGTAATTTCTTCTTCTTTGTGGGGAGGGGACAAGCTTTTTATGAGCTATGATAGCTTCCTGACTCGAAGAAAGGTCCAACACGGAGCTGTTTGCAAAACTTCTGGAGATGTGCCGACTTTCTATCCGGCAAAATCTCCGCTGCCTCTTTACTGCCGTGGAATAGTAAAAGGGAGGAACTTACACGGTGTTGGTAAAAGAATCCGACCAGGCAGCAGAACCGGATGCCGTCTTTCGTGACGAACAATTAGAGGTCGAGGGTTAGAGCCCCGCGGAACACAGTAGATAGGCGACTGTCGACACGACGATTCCTTATTCTGTGGGACAGAACGGTTAAAGGCCTCGGTTGGGGGGGGATCATTAATACAGCCCATTGACGTTCGCCGTGTTAGCGGAGTCTCCAGTTCGGTCCTTGGATTCGACCTAAGCTTTGTCGCTGGTAAACCGAGAGCGCTTTCCCTCGTTGCTTTCCGTTCTAGTTACCTCCTCAACGCCAAACAGCAATGCCCATTATCCGTTTCGTACCCCGCGACCTCGACACCCCCCCTTTCTGGACGGATGCCAAATCAGAATGACGTCATGCTAACCGATTCAGAGTTTTCTCACGACGAACAAACAAACAAACAGCCTTCAGCCGCCATCGTCTACTGACGATCTAAAACACACACACACAAAGAGATTTTTTTATATATTTTTCTTTTTTTTTATTTTCCGCTTGGCTAACTCTGTTTACATCTTTCATAGTTTATCCCGACGCACCAGCGATGATTTTCTCATCGACAACGATACCGCCGACTGACTGGCCTCGTTCTGATTGGTGGACACCTGTGACTACGAGAGATCTTCCGGTTGTTCTCCGGTGCCGAAAGGCCGGCTAAGCCGACCTTCTGTGTAAAGGTGACAGGCCGTCGACTCTAAATTTATACTTTTATTAGTCCCACCGCAGACATAGGATACCATGTCTATCCTCTATGAGTGAGTGTTCGGGCCGCGTGATCGGACACCTTCCGCGAGGTCGTTGCCGGGCTTCATGTAAGTTTTCTAGACGAATCTTTTAATAAAAAATGGTTCCTTTCCTGACGACGGACTGCGAGGTGGAAAATGGTAAATAGTTTTGAATTGTTATTTATCACTTTTAAACCTGACAAACGAACTTGGCAAATACTGGTACAGAGATGTTTTCGAATGCTACCAAGCTCATACTGGATTCATCCTGCTTCATCAATTATTCTTGTATATAATCGGTAACAGAGCAAGAGAACCCGCTCTATTTTTTGGCAACATTAAAGGGACTCTCTCGCCTAATGCATGAATTTCACTTTAATAACGCGCAATCTACGATTTCATTGAGACAGTAACTATCCTGAATACCGGACATATGAAATAGCACCCTATTAGCCATCAAATATGATCGCCTTTGTGATCGATATTACACTATGCGTTCAGAAAACAACGGATCACTAAATGTCCTTTTTATTTGTTCACCTAAAGACGATCTCTACATCGTATCTACTTGACTTTAAATATGATCTTTGGTTCTTAATGCGAGGCATTGAAAATGAGTTTTGATCCAATAGAATTTAACGCCTTTCACAAATTATGAATGTGGTATTTCTCATCTGAGAAATGTTGGTTTGGTCGCTTTGCTGAACCACCCTCCTCACGTCGAGGCTAAAGACGTTTCACAGCAGAGTTCTGAAAGAGAGTCAGGGCGGAGGGGAGAGTATCTGGCTCGGAGAACAATCGAGTTACGCGGTTTGGTAATCCCAACGGTGGTCAAGGTACAAGCCAGTCAGGGTGCCCACGGAACGTCTACCAGATCTCCTCATTTTTCAGATGTCAGAGGAAACCGGATTACCAGGGAGAAAACCCGCGTGGCCGGCTGGTGAAGAAGAAACTATGGTAAAGAGGTTCATCAAACCGAGCCGGGCCCTGACGGGGCTTCGAACCCTAACCTTCGACTTTTGGAGCCCGACAGTTTACTGCCGACCGTGCCTCCCAGATGAGAAATAACTAAGAAAAGAGATAATCTTATGCCATCGTCGATTTTTCGATGATGCCAGGTTTTCATAGCATTTTCGTAATTAGATAACTTTAATTTGAACAGGAAAAGAAAATTCCACAACTGCGATGACTAGCACACGTCAAGGCACCCACTGGAAAGGTTGGTTTCTTGATAGCAGCCGTTGTCATTTTATTCCGATCAGAAAACATGTAGCTCCAAGATGCACCTATGTTGTCATTAATAGTTTAAATCTCATATAACGCCATTTTATTTATTCAGCTGATAAGAAAGTTGATTGTTTGGTTCAGCAGTTTATCTGTATTTATCGTAGTTAAATTTTTAAAATGAATTTTTAAATGGTTGCGCACTGCACCTAACGGAAAGTTTGTATTAGCCAATCACAAGCTTTATGCTTAATCCATCTCCATCTCATCTCTCTCGTACTCTCTCTCTCTCTCTCTCTCTCTCTCTCTCTCATCTCTCTCTCTCTCTCTCTATCATCTCTCTCTATCTTCTCTCTCTCTCTATCTCTCTCTCTCTCTCTCTCTCTCTCTCCATCTCCACTCTCTCCATCTCCATCTCCATCTCTCTCTCTCTCTCTCCATCTCTCTCTCTCTCTCTCTAAATAAATAAATAAAGTATGTGTGTGTGTGTGTGTGTGTGTGTGTGTGTGTGTGTGTGTGCTTCCACTTTTCATAGTAAGAAACACAGTGTCAAGAGACTGAAGCTATCAATATTTGCCATCGTGAATACTAAGGAAGCTTGTAAAATGTTAATGTCAGTTTCAATGATTGAGCGAATTCTGTCAACATTATTCCGAATGATGATTTATATCACCAAATAGAACATCTCAATGCAAACAGTATCGTTTCTCCAGTAATATCTGCGATCTAAGTAAGTTATCTTAGTTATTTTCTGTGCTCGTCCACTCCGGGATGTTCGAAATGTGGGATGCTAAAATTTGCACTTCTCTCTTTATATCCATCTAATAATACTCGTAGAAGCATTTTTTGGTAAATATATCGCTCTTTATAAAAAAATTTCAATTAATATATTAGAATATTATTGTATCCTAATTAAAATACTCAACTAAGATAAAGTAGGTAACGGGAGATTTTCTCTATCAGCTTAGTGTTGATCCGTCATCTAATAATCTTGAACAAGCATTTATTTCTTACTGCCCTGAATATTCACGATCTTTATTTTTTTTGAAGGGAAAGAGCCACCATCCGTATTTAACATTCGGCCCGTGTACCTGAAGTTTTCTATAATTATGTATCTGTTCTTCATTGTATTTCGTGATTGTAAAAACGTCTTCCCTGATTTACAGCATCCAAGAATAAAAACTTGGCCTCATTTTCTGTTGGGAACCTCTCGAAGTGACTGTTTCAACATTTAATCGCAATGCCGTATTATTATTATTATTATTATTATTATTATTATTATTATTATTATTATTATTATTATTATTATTATTATTATTATTATATTATTATTATTATTATTATTATTATTATTATTATTATTATATTATTATTATTATTATTATTATTATTATATTATTATTATTATTATTATTATTATTATTATTATTATTATTATTATTATTATTATTATTATTATTATTGAAAACATTTAAATAAATATTTAAATTTAACTAAAAGTTTAATGTTTTTTTCCAAAACCAATGCCTGTTCAACAAAACCCCACCTAGGAAGTGAGGTACAGCAATCGGAATTCCTCTTTACCTTATCAGCATCTTTTAACAGCCACAGAATAACTGGGGTTACGTACCTGGTTCTGTTTGTGAACATTTTTTGAATATTTCGGAAACAATTTAGATTCCGACAGAGTATCGAACAAGCCTTTAATTGAGGAGCCACTGTAGAAAATGTTCTTTCTTTTATTATTCGACGTTTCGCGAATTGCATTAATTGTTTTGAATACAATTTAATGTACTTCCTGGCCTTTCTGTTTGTTTGTTGTGTTATTTTCCGCTTGTTAGAAGTAGACATTATAATTTCTATCTTGGAATGTGTCTGAGCGCGAGTGCTAAGCTCTGTCAACTTCTTACTGTCGCCATTTATGTTCTGTATACTCCGTACAGCAACTACGTCGCACGGAAACACACGCAGATTGCGTCCCCTTGTGAGCCCTCAATGGGAATTTCTGACAGAAGAAAGACCAACCTGAAAGTGAGGCTGAGGTTTCTTATAGAGATCCCGGTTATTAAACAGACGGTTAGTTCTGAAGAGAAATAGAGTCTTTGGAAAACAGGTCATGCGAGCAGAAAGACAAGATGGCAATAAACCATCTAACAGTAAGATCAGGAAAACTCTCTTTACCAACGGTTTCCAGTCTCTTTTCTCTTACTGCGGAGAACATGCGAAGAGAAACAAGAACCTCTTCCTTCCCACGGCCGGTAGCATCCCGGAAAAAGGATGGCGACTGTTAGAAATCGGCTTCCAAATATTTTTAAGAAAAACCCGGCGAGTTCTTATCACTGGCGAGGTGCACAAAGGAGTGGCAAGAAAAGCAGACAAACGATTTATTATTTACCCTTTTTTCTTAATTATACAGCAGGCATCATAATACCCCGTTGTAATCAGCCTGAGCAATGCTAGATCGTCTAGCGGCAGAGGAGAGCAGCGATCTATTCCTGGAACTTCTTGTCTCGGGGATGTCTTCGCTGGCGGTGCGAAAACATGGTATTTAATGTCATCTGATCGAGCTAAATAAGAGCCAGTCTCTGTAAACAGCAAATCAAACCTTCCGGAAGGGGGTCGTTTCGCTCCGTTAACCAATTAGGCTGAGCTGGATAACGGCCCATCTCAGCAGGGAGGGGAAAAGTAGGCTTCACCGGCGAACGGAGAGTCATCTTTACATGGCATCTAGGCGACACTGAAAGTCGCAAATGGTAATGCAATGTTTGAAGTCGAATTGCTTCGTTATAACCAATCCTATGGCAAAAACGTGACTGGAGGAAAGTATGATACAATTAGTTCTTGCCCGCGCTACCGCGGTAGGCCCAGTCGTGTCTCCATTAGTTATGTGGAGTACAGTGTAGTTCGCCATCCAGCCTCTTCTACATACTCCGAAATAATCAGCCTCCTCCTCCCTCTTCCAATGACCAAAGAACTACTATACGATGCTTGAAACTCTTCTTTTGTAACCGCTGCAATGCGAAGGATTTATTTCTTAATAGCTTGTTTACTCTTCTATTTAACACCGGATCTGGCATGTATATTCCTCAGATTTTCTTTGTGTTAGGCTGTGAAGTTTACGTTTGCCAAGTATATTTCTGCGAAATGTCCAGTTACACAACTCACAGACCACTGCCTCCGTTTCTCTATTCTCAGCCATCTATTCTCGCGATCACTGGGCCCAATTTTTTTAATGAAAAAAAAAAGTACTGATTAAATACTTTCCATTGAAAGACCGCGGAAAGCTGCGTAATGTACCAATTATTACTGGAGGTATTGATTCTGTTATGAAAATGAGTTCCTTATATTATCCGAATTGATCACGAGAAGTAGATGTTTCCCCATATTCGGACCGTTGTTGCAATGGTTAATAAGCTTTCAGATAATTACATTTGCTTGAGAAAGCGCAGAGTAAATGAAACTGCGAATTTAATGAAAATATTTTTTTTTTTATTCCCAGCCGATTAAAGCGTCGTCACCTGCGTCTAAAGAAGGCGATACCTCTGTTCGCCACATCCTGGGAACGCGAAGGGAGTTCTGCTCGGGACTTTCTCCCTTTAAATATGTGACGTCATAAAATATCATGCACGCGTCATGTGAAGATAGCCATCACCAACAACACAGCATTTAAAAGGAACTTTAAACAATTAAAATATCAAGATATATATTATTTCTACATAATTGTCTGCAAGCTTGTTCTTGGAACGTTCAGTTATTCATTGTCTTCAATCTATAATGGTCTCCTCGGCGTAGCCTGACGCAGAAAACTGTTTTAATTTCAGCACGAGCAGTTTTATTACTGTCATGCTTTAATATGACCGGAGTTGAGCACAGGTTGTATGTAATACCTGTGTGGCAAACAGAGACTTTGTTGAAAATCTGCACCGTTTCGAGGATGTAAGATGTGACGTTAAGAGGGATTCTTATAATTGGCCAACCGTTCACCAGGTGATGTGGTTGGCTGGCTCCTTACCTGACCAGTTTATTGTTTCTCTGTGTGTGTTTGTGAACCAGCCAACTGAGCTTATATAGTGTAACGTTTTCACTTTTATATATATTCAAAAACTTTGTTTTTTTTTATCTCGTGTCATCTAATGTTGAAGGATAAATCAAGCTTCGTGGTACATCAGTTTATTAAGCAGACACTTGACTGGAGCAACAACAACAACAACAACAATTAGTCTAGCTTCGTTTATTTCTTACAAGCCGGAAGGGGGGCACTGTACATCATGAAAAATTAATTTACAGTATCACTATTAGACTTTATTTCGTTAATTTACAACTCTATTTGAAGAGAAGCACGGTGCGAAGTCGTGTCGGATTATTGGACAACTTGATTAAGTCAGCAGCTGTGAGACGGACGTCCAAATTATTTAATAAAGCGTCCCGAAGTAATCTCGAACTTGGTGCTCGATCAACTTAGTTTACAAAAAAGGGGAAAGCATTCGCGTGAATCCCACAGCGGTATCTCCAGTCATCGCACACTGAAGCACAAGAAGCTGTCCTAAACGACAATCAGCACGAAAGAAAAGAGAACAGAGTTAAAGGTGATGTAAAAAATCACCAACCCTAACCGTTACGATGCCCGGATACACTAATTCATTTTTCGGAAAATAAATCGTAGCCCAAAATGAGAAAGAAAAAACAAAAACTCACCTTTTTTTCGCAAACAAGGGGGGGAGAAACTCGAAAAAACTTTCACAAAAGTTGAGTTATGTCCCATTATAACACAATCCGACGTTGTTGCCTGCACCCAGTAAACACCATGTTTACTGATACTGAATAGTTGGGATTTACTTGCGAAGTGTGTTTGATGCTTACAACTTCTTTTACTGCCAATTTAAATTTTTTCAATCGTCGCTGACGATGAAAATCTATTTCTAAGATGGCTACAAAGAATGACTGAATCAATAATATCGACCAGAATAATCTATTACCATGTAAATAACTAGATTCTGGAATGCTAATCTAAGGGAGACAATTCAAAGTAAATTTCATACTGAAAGACAAACAAGAGGGCGCAAAAAAGAAATGTTCCATTGAAATCATCAGATTAGATGAAATTTACTATCAGGTTAAAGATTATTTCTTTTAAATTAAATCTATAAAGATTTTAAATGAGTAAAAGCAGCAGATTTTGAAAAATAAATATGCTAATTTTTATTCACGAAAAGTTATTTTAACATCGCGCGAGAGTTGTCTCCCTTAGCTTATAAATTAAAAAAAAATTTTTTTTTTCTCATTTAAAACATCCTATTTTCATTTTACTATTAATGATTCTATTTAACTAATTTTGCTATTCCGTTCTGCCATTTTTTATACGTATAAACCTTCAACAGATACAAGACTTAGCAAAACTCGGGTTGCTTCCCTTGTAAGAATCTAACGAAGCCAGCTACCAACTCCAAATCGTCCTTCCGGCAGGGGTGAACAGTTACACACCATTGCATAGAACGGACGACGACTAATTCATATCATTAATTAAAAGCTTATCCTGATCTAAAGTAAAAGAAGAATAAAATTTTTAAAAAAGAAAGAAAGGAAACACGTCCTGCAGAACTAACATGTATTGGACAATGCGAACATGACGTCTGGGGGTTAAGTTACAAATTGTAAAAGAAGAGAAAATAACTGCGTCTTGTCACGAAATAACTTTGGTGAACTTAATGCAGTGACCATATTATACGCAGAGAGATAACAGAGGCGGCGATTACTGCGCCGTCCAGCACTGTTTGGCCAGACAGCGGTGGCTGTGGGCGTGTCACGTCACGATGTAAAGTGGATCTTTGCCGAAGTAATCGTCGTTCTCATATTCGTTGGCCTTCCAGCTAAACAGCTGGAATATTATAAGGTGCAAGAATAAATATCAGTTTCACTAAAGGATACTAATGAGAAACAGAGAGTTCCATAAATAATAAACCATAAAAGAAAAACAGATCTGCTTTTAGTCGAGCTAATATATATATATAGTACGTAGACGAAAAAAGTGATAGTCAGAACCATTTGGGGGGGGATAGAGATGCGATTATCTCGGCCAACGTTGTATCGTGCCGACAGGGGACACGGGGTAGATCTGTAAAGTTAGTCACTGATTTATTTTATATAACTTATTTTTATAATTAGAAAAAGAGTTATTTCCCTTATATCAAACTTCTAATTCCGCCTGCTTCACCTTTCCATTCCTCACGAAACCCGTTTCTTTCAAACAACTTTATTTATGGTGTAGCCCGCGGGTACACACACACACACACACACACACACAAAAATCATTTCATTTGTCCCGTAACTCACAGGTCGTTGGGGCAACCCGAGGTATGTGTCTAGAGTATTTTACAACCCGGCGGAGCCCATCCCTGTCCAGGTGAATGTTAGCGTCCAGAGGAGGCTGTACTGCTGTTTCTGACTTTTGGCCCTCATCAGCAGCACGTACTTCCGACTCCACCGGAGATCGAACCAGCGCCACAAGGATTGACGAGCGAAACCACTACCCGTTGCGCCACGACGCCATCTATATACACACCATTGCATACACACAAATACACACACCACACACACACACAAAGAGACGCATACAGACACAGAGATACACACAAACATGCACCCATACACACAGACAAATACAGAAATATACAGACACAGATACAACACATACACACATACATACGGATATACACACAGAGAGACAGACACAACGACACATACATATATGCATACACACAGATATACACAGAGGCACACATATACATAGATACAATATATATATACACATACAGACATAGACACAGGCGCATACATACACACAAATACACAAACAGATATACACACATACTTACACAGACGCATACATACACACAGATACACAAACAGATATACACACATACTTACACAGACGCATAGAGCCACAACTTCAGACAGACACAATCATAAACACATACACACACCGATACACACAGATACACACACATACACATACGCACGCGCATGCACACACAAACAGACTGACAGCCATTACTGTGGACTCATCAGTAATATTTAAAAGGAATATTTTGATGAAGGTCTTCCTAAAGAAGATACCAACTATTGTAGTGTTTAACTATTTAAGCATTTTTCATAAGTCATATCCAAGCAAATATCTATACAAACAAGTAAATATGAAGGTTAGTAAAAAATTATAGATGGCGACGTAGATAAAGCCAGAGGGAGAATATAGTTTTAATGTTTGAGTGATGATGAGATATAATTGAGAGAATACAGCATCATTAAGAACAAAAGTCGTCTGCTGTGCTGATGATTTTTTCAAAACCATCTTCTGGATTAAAACGGAGGAAATACCCGATATTTTAAAATAATTTTAAAACGCCTTCAGTGACTATAAAATATCTTTCTCTTTTTAATTAGCAAAGGAGTAATTGGCAGGTGCTTCATCCATTTGCTTCGGGATGCAAAATAGCCTGCCCTGCCCACGGTGTAGTTTAGAGCCACTCCCCGCATGATCTGATATTAATCAAATATCCCAAACATCAGGACGGACGGCAATGAACTTTCCTGTCATTCTAACTTAACAACGTTCATGCAGGAATCAGCTGAATAGAAATCTACTTCCGCTGGAGAAAGTCGTGAATTATGCAACAAACAAAAATCTTTTAAAATATATATATATATTTATTTTATTGATTGAAGGAGGAGTTTAAAAGGTTCTAATCACACTCGTATTTTAGTACTGACAGTTTTCAGTCTCTACAGCTTTTGTCGATATTAAATTTTAAAAAAAAACGGTTAATACACGTGTTTCAAAAAACAATAGGAGGCTCGTTTCTGCTAAAGAAATAGGGTGCTGACTTTTTAGACATACGATTTCTTTCTCCTACAGCGGATGGTTCCAAAGTTTTTAAGAAAACCAGTGCCATAGAATAATGTTGAAAATTAACAGCGAGTTCATCCTGAAAAAAAAAATTAGATAGTCCAAGTAAAAACCGATGTTTCCTTTTCTTAATTTCGCTAACTTTACTTGATCCAGACAACTGCATTTCAGTTTTGATTTTAAAAAAAATGGAAATAACTTCGTGTTAACGGTACCGATATGGTGTCCACAGCACTTCCTTTGGGCTTCCTTCTAACCCCATCAAAAACCCCTCCAAGGATTATAAAAGCAATGGCTCTGGCAAAGCCGCTGTGAGTCGTATCTTCGTCAGGAGACAACCAACCACATTACGTATTGACTACATATAATTCAATTATTTGAAATTATTTGTTAGAATTCTTTACTGTTTCCTAATCTGATCTTTGCACCTCTAAAATTCATTTTCTTGTAAATATATCTTTTCGATTAAGGTTGCTCTACATAAAGAAATGTTTGTTTAGGCGAATAAAAACTACGATAGATTTTTTTTGGAATTATTTCGGTTTCTCTACGTTTGTTGCAGAACGTCTGGAAACCAGTCTAGTATTTGCTAACTGCTAATACTATGGACTTCAGCATCCCTTTGATCACATATGTTCCGCGCGGAACACAGACCGGAAAGCTCGCCATAGCTCTTCACAATAACTGCGAAAACAAATAACTCTTGTCTAGTTGGTGCCAATGGGGTATATTGCAAAGCAGGCAGGTGGAAGTCAGCCACGTAAAAGTATCTCTAGAGTGACAGTTTATTGTTGCTTCTATTTCCGGATGACAATCAGGAACGGATCGTGTAGCGACAGGACGGTAAACTGGGCAATCAGCTCTTCGGCTGTTTCTGTTGTTGTCTTGTGCGCTTCACAATCGCGCGACCCCGACACGATTCGTGAGCACTGTCCAATTTATTCCGGCCATAAGTGTTTCGGTGTTTGTCTCGCTGCATTTATGAATTTCACTCTCATTTCCTGTTGTTGTTTTTTTGTTTTTTTATATGCAGAAAATAATTAGTTTGCAATTTCCGATATTATAATTTGGAAGTGGTCGTCTCATACACTTGTGGAGGGAAGACGATAACAAAAACAGTACAGCAATAACTACGTGATATCGGCAAAGTAATAGCAAACCTATGGGATAGGTCGCTCTCTCTCTGACTAGAGAGAGGAAGTCAGAGCAGAGAGGAGCGAGAGAGCGTAGTAGCGCGAGATCTCCAGAAGAGCTCTCTCCATCTCCAGACTCTACCATCTCTCGATCTATCTCGATATCAGCTAGCTCTTCTCTCTAGCGCTACTCTCTCCATCTCTCTCTCTCTTCAATCTCATATTCTCTCCATCTCTCTTTCTCTCTCCATCTCCATTGATCTCTCCCCATTCTCTCTCTCTCTTCTCTTCTCTCTCTCTCTCTCTCTCTCTTCTCTCTCTCTCTCTCTCTCGCTCTTCATCTCTCTTCATCTCTCTCTCTCTCTTTCTTTCTCTTCTTTCTCTCCATCTCTCTTATCTCTCTCTCATCATTTTAAAAACCTTTTTTTTTGCTTTCGGGTAATGGGTAAATATAAATATTAATATTATATGGAAACAACAAAAATCTTTTTTTAAAAAAGCAGATTGATTTAAAAATCAAGGAAAATTTGTGAAACTCTCACAAAAAAGAAGAGAAGATCTAGCTCTTTGATGTCCAAAGATTACTTATGAATCTTCTCAAATCTATACATTGATAGGATTTGATTTGAAACAAACTGTTGTCGCAAATATGTTTGACTCTTTGATATTTTCCCCTCTCATCAGGCGGCTACTTTCAAAACAGCTGATCTGTAAGAGATTTTTCGTTTTCGGTTTGTTTGTGACTAACTTCCTAAAAGAAATTCATTCCTGTCTTTTCTTCGCTCCCTTTTTATCGCCTTCCAACTTAACGCAGCCGGTTTGTTTTGTCCTTTTGTTCCGCTTTAGAAATAAAAGGAGAAAATTCCAAAAGAGAAAGCCTCGTTTGATGGCTTCAGCGTCGGCAAAAGCGCCGCTGCTATTTGTTGTTCTAATTAAAATACCAGTTTTCACCTTCGATCTCTATTCCACGAGTTAGAAAGAAAATTAAAGCTGAAAGTAAATAAGAAAAATCTGATGAAGCAGTTAATACATTTCTCGTTTGTAATTCCTGCTGTTTACTTCCGAAAGAAAAAAAAAGGGGGGGGGTCTCGACGATTTTCCGTATTTGACCCCTTTTCGAGTCTAACATTTGTGGCTTTCCTTTAAAATACGATTTCTATTGAAGGAACAGTTAATTTTACCAATAAATTGATACATCCACCCATCTCTGAGTGAGAGGCATTAAGAATTTCCTGAAGGAAAAAGCTCTGGAACTTCTGTCAGACAGTCAGTTGAGATGACCATTGGAAAATCTCAAAACAGGGAGTGCCAATGCGATTTTAAAATTAGAATGATTTTTGCAACAGCAAATGTTCTAGAAGGCACTGATGTAGTTCAATTGGCTAATTTATTGTGAAAAGGAGAATAATGATAATTGTCCCGTTTGACTCCAATAACTGTGGTAATTACTGGCTAAAATACCCGTAATTAATTACTAATGGGAACCCAAATACCTGTGGTGGTTATTGTTTAAAAATAAGTTTCCCATTAAAATGCAGAGAAAAAAGGAAAAAAAATGTAAAGAAGGCAGATATTTGTAAAAATGCCAGCGCATTTTCTTTTTAATGAGAATACTTTCTTGACAAAAATAAGGAATTAGCATGTGGAGATCTGTTTTGAGGCAAAAATAAGGCATGATGCATCCATGTTTTACTAGAACTCACAAGTCTTGAACATCTTCGAGCAGGTACCTGACATATTGAGTGAGGGCTCCGGCCGCCACCGTAGTTCTGTGACAAAGGCAGCCGTCAGGGAGCCATTTTTCCTCCCGCTTCACCCGGCTTCTCTCAAAGTGGGCCTGCCTCTGTAAACACAAGCAGAAGTGTACAGTCTTTAGTGCAGAGTCTTTGTGTACGTGCCGGGGTGAAAAAACACAAAGAAATTTTCTTAGACGTTAATTATTCAAATGTATTTTTGGTAGGATAAATGGAGGACCTCTCTCTCTCTCTCTCTCTCTCTCTCTCTCTCTCTCTCTCTCTCTCTTCCTGCATTGATGTCATATTTCTCTGTGTGCCGACGTCATCTTCTTATCTTGTGTACTGACGTCATCCTCTTCTTTGCCTCTCTTGTGTCTGTACCTACGTCATCTCTGTGTTGCCGACGTCATATCTCTCCTCCTCTCTCTCTCTCTCTCTTCTCTCTCTCTCTCTCTCTCTCCTCTCTCTCTCTCTCTTCTCTTCTCTCCCTCTCCCCTCTCTCTCTCACATTTACAATGGTTATAATATGTACTCATACAGACTAAAAATGTGGTAATATTTAACTAAACCAATGTCGCATGAAAAAGTTATCTTATAGGCAGGATCAAACAATATTCGTTTTCTATAAGATCTACATCAAACATAAACTAGTATTGTCTTGAAGAATTATTTGTGCACCTTTATTACAATAATACACATGTTATCGGTGGTAAGCAGGCCCCTGGCATCTCTCACGCAGTGATACTGACACCAACTTACAAACTCACACGCGCAAACAGCAGCTTTAGAAACATGTTTGATCAGAGTCTTCAGTCAAAGGCCACTACAAACCCAACCCTACAAATACTTATCGCAGTCGCTCTTACGTAATGCCAACGTCGGCCGGTATTTAACTCTAGTAGACGGAAGTTACTCCATCCTTCCTCGGGTTAAGTTTGATGCAAAAGGCAGATAGCCAAAACAGCAGTAAGACAAAACCGCAAAGAATTCTCTATCTAATGCAATTATCTGAACTAACACTGCCTTCAGAAAACAGGGAAAAAACACAGTTTAGCTATGCACCTCTAAGTATAGGTCGATGATTCAATTGGTAAGAATAGACAAATCTGAATTCTGCAAAATACAAAAGTGAAGCGAGGTGATTGGTTATTATTGCCTATCAAAATTCAGATGAGTCAAACTCGCAGCGTCTCAACATAAAAGACGGTTTTGAATGCGGTTTGTTTGTTGTAATTTTACACTCGTAGAGAAAGAGACTCGCATTAGGCTTAATCTAAAGCAGAAGAAAGCGTAGAGCATCATAGGGTTAGTTATCACTTTATCTGAAGGCTGGAATGGTTGTCTTATTTTACCCAATATCGAACTAATTTTTTCTTTTCCTTCTTGAAGACTTGTTGTCTTTTTTTTTCTGCCTCTCAGCACGATTCTAATAGGCCCTCCATCAATTCCGAGTTAAATCGCCATTCGCATAGCGTAAGAACTTTAACTAATCGAGCCTGTTTAAAGCGGTTGTCTACTACATATGAGCGCAGAAATATGTTCCTAACCCGCCCAAAGATGGGATGTAAATATCATACACATATATAAAACAGCATTATCATCTAGATGGAGTTTCTTAACAGATTCTACGAAATCTGTTTCTAAAAAATTCAAATACTAAATTTGCATTCGTAGATTGATGTTCCTTCCGGTAGGTTTACCAAATTACCTTTACCATTAGTGAAGAAGCAGACATAGATGTAGACACTTTCTAGACGCTTCTAAGTTGGTGAAATATAGTTTGATTTAGATCTTTTACCTAATTTCCCCCTTACACTAAAAGCGCCATGATTACCAGAAAAGATTAAGCGAACTTTCGTTGGTACGTATCTCGTGCTTTATAATCTTTTGCTTGCCAATTTCAGTATTATTCCTCGCAGAAATCGAAGCCTCTTTTATCTTTGTGGCAACAAGTTCTGGTCATTTTAGTTGAGATATTTGATTTGAAGCGTGTTCTTACCAAATATCTGTTAACAAGTTTTTATCCGATACCTAATTAATGCTCCAGTTAAATCCATCCTTCTCTTGAAGTTTTGCTCCAAATCCGTTCTTTCCTTGATGAAGTTATGTTCAAACTCCACCTTCCTTGCTAAGTTTTCTTAATCAGTCTAATAACCCTTCCAACGGTTCTTACTGAAAGACCGGGTGTTTCCAAGCAGTTCTTGGACGTGTCAAGCCGATTTCGACGTATCCAGCAATCTGCTTTCTATCACGATCGCTTACGTACTTTCCATGCATATTTTCCCAATTTTAGAATTAACATTTTTTGCTGAAAATTTAAGACCTCCGAAGAATTTCCATAAAACGAGGGTGGGGGGACTGGACTGGCCGAATTGTCTGTAGGCCAGATGCGAATTCTTTTTCAGACACAGATCTCAGTCCGGCTCCCGGAAGTGCACGTATCGACCACTGATAACTGCACCCGACTCTACAAGAACGGTGTCACCCCGTCTCGCGTAATCGCATAAGAATCGGCGCAACTTTTCAGACCAAAGAAGATGTCATTGTCCCTGCTGGCGATTCGGATGTACTTATCTCAAAACTATGGAGAGTCTTTGAGGCGAGCTACGAGGAGAGCCTTATCACTTCCAGCGTGACACGCCGTCTCAAAATCCGTCTTTGGCAGTTTTCCGCAGTATTGCATCGAGAATTCGGTTTCAAAGAATGCATTTTGACGCGCTAATTCGGAGCCATTATACTATTTTTTTTTTTTGCAGGAACCGCAGCAACAGGTTGGCATATCCGGCACTGAATCGTTGAAACCCTGGCATGATGACCTGGTACGTCATTTAGAGACACGGACGTTAAACAGCGAAGTCAGGGATAATATTCGAACAGTGTCCTTAACGCCCGTTCACACCTGTGTCCCTCTAGTCAGTCCTGAATGCACCCAAGCCACCGTAATTTGGAATTGAGTTTCTTAGAGTGAGAGAATATAGTTTTACTTATTACTAGCAAGGTACTTCATTATATTTTACGTTATTAATCAAAACCATCAAGTGATACGTCGAAATACTTTCTAGACAGTCTACCTGGCTGCGAGTAGATTTCTGCAGGTGACCGTGTGTAGCATCCTCTCGATGTCTGCCAGCCGAGTATTTTTTCCAGCCACTCTCTTTTAATGAACTCTCTGTACCCTTGCAGCCCACACAATGCGGCTAAAAGAGAAATACAAACAACAAAGGGAATAGTTAACGTCAATTGTAAGGTAAAGTTGATTAGTACTAATCCAGGGAAACTAATAATTTACGACACTGAAGACGAAATTTTACGAAGATTTTTTTTGTGATATTGTAATGAATGGTCATGAAATGGCTAATGGTAAGAAGGTTTCTATTCTATGAGTATATATATATTTTACATGATAGGCGAACAGCGTAGTGGTGTAGTGGTTGACTGTTACGGTCGGAAGTCCGAGTTCGACTCTTGGTCGAGGTGCGCACTCGTTTTTTTTCCATACCGCTCTGGCGTGGGTTCTTCTCCTTCCTCTTCACCATCCGGCCGCACGGGGTGTTGTTTGTTTTCCCTGGACACCCCAGTTTCTTCCAACATAAGAAATAAAGATATTTGTTTGGGCTTTTCAGGTACAGGTGACAGGAGTTAACTTTTGACTGGTTTGCGCCTTGAGCAAAAGTCCTCCTCCTCCCGGCATTCATGCCCAGGTAAATTGCTAAGGTGCTCTTCGCCTTCCAACTACCTGCTGTAAGATGGTCTCCGCCTCGAAAGTCAGAACAGAGTCCGCAATGCAAGTGAAACAGCGGAACTCCATATTGTAAGAATTCCCTATTTAGTGAGGTAAGCCAAACTGAGAAGACCCTTTGCCACAATTAAAGTGACACGGCTGCCCTAACCTTTCGTAAGAGCAGCTTATGACTGCCGTTGACATTGGCAGACAATCTTTGTTTTTATTTCACCTCATTGCAATCTTATAAAGAACTACCTGGGACACGGATGATATTGTGGCTGAACCACTACTTTAGTATACTACGTTTTATTGTTAAAAGAATCTGAATTGATTCGTTTTTGTTGATGCTGTGATTACCGCAACAATTATATAAAAAAAGGAACAGATAAATACCAAAATATGAATTAGTTGACCACGTGTTTTTGTTTCGACCAAAGGTTAGCATCTGGAAAGCTCACACATAGGAAATAATATTAAAAGAAACTTTCTGTACATGAGATCTACGATAGTCCAATGGTTCTTCACTGTTTGATTACGTATCTAAGTTCAAATCTTGTCCCATTTGCTGAACAAACAAAGAATTTTGTCTTATTTACCATCTGTGATAAAGAGCCACTATCTGTATATCGAAGCATAACATTCTAGTTGACAACATGAGCAATCGAAGTACATAGCACCAACAGACAGTAGCAGTGAGTGAGCCGAGAAAGTGTCAAAGAGGAATCGTACTTATTGACCATTACGTCTAAAAAGGGGATAGTAAGATGGTGCTATTTCTTTATGGTTATTTTAATTTTTAAATGTGACATTTCAGACGGGACTATCTTCAAAAATGCTGAGAGCGGAACTGGAGGGCGGTCAAACGAATCAGACGTTCAGGAGTAATTGTCTTTCCTCCAAGGTTTACAGATAATGTCCACATCGCTTGGAGACTTTGGCTAACACCCCGTGTGTGACGGAAAGATGTCAGTAAGCCGAATTAAATACGTTTTGTGGAGTGGTAATGTACTGAAGGCCTCTCATCGTGCGTATAAACGATAAAAGAATCTTTACTTCTTAGGTAAAGACAAGTAATGATGAGTTCGCGTCCAGTACAAATTTCTGCTGCAGAGAAACAGCTTCCTGTTTCATTGAGCGTCAGTATCATGGTCTTCGCTCTCTAGGCACAGCCGCAGCCAAACGTTTGGGCCACCCTAGAAATGACAGAACCGGATTCTATCTTCAAGCAATAGTGATGTGAGCTCAGCGCCTGGACCGAGACCACTTCGCAATTCCTGCTTTTGAACACTTGTCATTACGTCGCGCTTGTGTTTGTGACTTATAAGGTCTTTTCAGAAATCGTGAATTTTCATGTCGGATTTCGAATTTTCGCCCCCCCCCCAACCACACCCAGTTTTGGTCGCTTTACCATAATGGTTCTTTACCCGGGAGAATCAATCACTTCAACACTAATCGAATTTAAACTCTTCCGCGAACGTCTGCTGAGGTTTTAAAACGCTGGATGCATCAGAAAAACGACAAAGAAATACTGGTCTAAAAGATTGCTAAAGATTTCCTACCAAATTCCAAAATGTTAAAAAAAAAAGAAGGTACCTATAATTTTGAAAAATTTATTTAAATTTAAAAAAATAAGAGAGAATAAATTTAATACAAACATTAAAAAAACAATTCTGTTTTATTTTACTATAAATAATTTTTAAAAAAGACACCTATCTCAGATTCAATCAATTGCAGATAAGACATCGATCATAAATTTATGTGGAGACAAACAATACGAGAAATACGTCTAAACTTTAGCAGTAAGTTAATGGCCACGTATTTGACAGATGAAAGCATTCAAAGGAGAGGATGAGGATAAGGGTAACTGCTGCCAGTCTTACCTTTTATCGCCAGTTTTCCAGACTTTATGGAATCCAGATATGCACCGGAAAGCGGATGATAAAAAGTCGGCTGGTAACTAATAATGTGCATATGTTTAAAAAAGGGGGGGATATTTTAAACAAAAGATTGCTGAATAACGGACGTTTAATCGAAATAAACACCCGTAAGAATGTATTTAAAATTATTCCTCGATCACGGATGCGGTCGAGTACTTTCTTACAATTACAAAAGAACGACCTGCAGCTTCCTCAAAGTTTCTGTCTACTTCAAAATTCTTTTTCCTTTTCCTGGTATAAAACTCGGGTATTATTTTGGCTTGTTAACGAAGTTAACACACTTCAGGAAATGGCATCGGGCGTCGTAAGGTTTTGCTGAAACCCTGCCAAAGAACCCTGACCGACTGGTTCATATGGGCTGAAGAAGAACTAAACGATCAGCGCAGGGTAACAGTTCGTAGACGAGCTAACAGCAACAACATACCGAAGATTGTGTCCTAGGAACCAGAGCTCCGTCAAGCTGTGGCGTCCCGTCTAGCAAGTCTAGGGTTTAGGCGGCTGCGCTAAAAGAACCACAAGGCAAACAACACCGAGTTAAACAAAGTCCGTTAGTCTGATTAGTAAACTGAAACACTACTGATCGTCTAGTGCGGTCACCAGACTGGTTTAACTTCGCGGGACAGTCCAACTCGCTGAGCGCTTAGTCGAATTTACTACTCCGAGAATGGGTTGCCAGTTGTCGAAGGGGATGGGGGCATGATGTAGTAAATCTTACTTTGTTCCATGAACAAATCGTGCAGATGTGGGAGGAATCCTTGTTTGGCGATCAGAGTCGCTTCAGCCAGCATGTTGGCGCAGTATGCTTCCTCGAGCCGTTCTACCGACGCCTGTCTGTGACTTCGGGCTTTCCTCGCCATCTGTTCATAGCAGCCAAACTGCAAGATGGAACAGAGGAGAAAGTACTTTTTAATTCACTGTTCTTAATCCATCTGAAGAGCAAGAAATACCCTGCCATTTTTTTTTAAAAAAAAAACTTTTTTTTTTAAAGGTGCAACTTACCTGCTTTCCTATCTGTAGGTAAAAAAGTTCGTGAGAAAGGGAATAACCATAGTAACCATGAGATGTCATCAAGTTCCAACAGTGCTCCGATATCCGGCATGGCGCTGTAGGAAAAGGTCTGAAGAAAGAAGACGTCAAAGGTCTGTTTCTAAGGAGATAACTGCTAAGGAGATCTGTAACATTTTAAATGGGATGACAATATTATACCGAGCTGATTGTTTTGCATGACGAGTAATGGTTGGTTGACGTATAATTATCAGAGTATGTGTCTAAACAAATTGTAATTTATTTTAAAGAACTGAGTTAATCTACGTGTACTTATTTTAAAAAATATAAGTTACATAAAGCGGTCGTTGTATATCACCAAGAGCGAATACTGTCAACATGAAACCAACTCATTAAAACAAGAACTACCATCAGGTCTGGAGCTAATTTAAAAGGCCAAGGAAGCAATCCGTACACGTTTAAACGCATAAATACCGTCTATATTTAACTTAAATAAATGGGTAGCGTGGCCGATTTAAAAACAGTGCGTAGCGAGTAAACAAAGTACAAAGTGAAGGTACAGAACGCCAGGTGGGTGAACTCGAAGACACTTGCGGCGCCATTTTTAAAGAGATATTAGCAGGACACAGCGGGTCACAGCATCAATGCTTACCCGATTTACGGAGCACAGTTGACACTAAGTTCTCCAATGGGGAAAAAAATTACCGTAGGAACGGATATAGAACTCTGGTGGTGTGTCTGTACAACGGTGGGCCTTTAAAAAGGACTTACCTTGTTCCAAATAATTCCGCTAAACAGTTATCAGAATCCTTCTCATGCATGCTTTCTCCGTCTGTTTTCGCTGGCTCCACCAAAGCCATGTCGATGTTTCGAGTAGGATAATCGAGATTCCAGAAATCTTTTTTTAATATAATTCCAATTCCTGGAACGGGCATAGAAAATCGTCGTTGATAAGAAATGCGATGTACTTTTGAAATCTTCATTAAACTATATAGGGAAAGAAAAAGGGATGAAGAGCGGAGATTTCAGGAAATCCAAGGGATTCCGCTGATGTGTTTCCCCTAACCCCCCTCTCCCGCCGCGTCACCGCAGCCGTCGAAGACCGGAAACGTCGCCTTCGGCCAAAGGGCTGCCGCCCGGAAGGAGGTGTTCAGGCTCTTGCCGACAATGGCGCCCACTCTCGTGGAGGGATGGGGGAGAGTTCCTCGTGCGTCTGAAAAGCGGGCAAAATTGTAACCAGCGCTAAATAACCCCTTGCGGAACCGTGTCGCTTCCGGGATTCGCGACAATAAAAGACAAAGTTTGTTAAAACAAAGGAATTTCGCTGTTGCATTATAACGCCCGCCCACGTGTGTGTGGGGACATAGTAATGTTATAGAAAGTTCTGTTTTCTCGAGAGTCTCCTCTACGGGTCCGAAAAGACGAAGGTCATCAGATGAAACAAGGTCAGGACTGCAGGATGGGCGTGGCATGTTTTCAAATTTCAACTGCTGACTCCCAATCGTTTTACGTAGCATAACTCACGATCTCCTCTACTGGTAGCACACATCAGCATCTCGGAAATTCCGGTGAACTCTGACTTGACTGCTGTTTTCTGCGTGTATGCGCTCACCCCCGTCTCGCACTGACAGCAGGTTTCACTTTACCTATTGTTCCTTCTCGTGAAATATTATTCGAAAACAAAACAAAAACAGGTAAGTAAGCACACACACAAACACCAAACGAAGCCATGTTCTAATGTGTAAGTAAATACCACATCTCACGAAAATTCGTTAGAACGTACTCACTTTTATAGTAGATGGGGTCACCAGCTGCCACGTACTTGATAGCTTTGTCACTTATGTCTTCGGCGAGCTGCTGTAGATTTGCAATTACTGGCCGTAACTGCTCAGGTATACTGAAGTTGTCACTCTTCCCTTCTCTCTCTAGAAGCACCTTTAATTGACCTGCAGGTATAAACTGTTTTTGTACAGCGCGTGGAAAAACATAATGAATTTCTAATTACGCCCATTCTTTGCAAGACCTCGTTATCTGCATTCATTCTTCAGCTGAAATCGTGAACACGAACATACAATTTACGAGAATAAACAAAAGGTTTTACTCTGCTAAAAATGTATTTTTACATTGTAACAGACATCTGAAGAAAACGAACCAGTAGTCTCCCTTTTTTTTTTACATTGGCCGCAGACATGTTTCCATCTTAAAACCATTAAGTTGGAAATTTCCAACCTGGTGGAGTTTTCCTTTCCAAAGGAAAATTAATTACAATTTAAAGGGGATATCGTATATTAATCAATAGAAATATATTAATAAAAATAGAACAATTTCCATTGTTAATGGATATTTAAAATTTAAATCATATATATAAAAAAAATCAATTAAATAATAAAATCTTTTTTTAAGCATTAAAAACACGAAAAAATGTAGCGGATCGGTCCAGTGAGAAGGGCTCTCCATCGCCATGTTAACTGCCCCGGCTCTCTCCTCTGGCGGATCTGATAAGACGCGACGATCATGCTCTGCCATCTCCAGCGGCGGTCTCTCTCTCGATCTCCTCGTCTCTCTCTGCTCTCTACATCTCTCGTCGAGCTCGACTCTCTCTCCTCTCTCTCTCTCTCTCTCTCGAGTCTCTCTCGCTTCTCATCTTGTGCTTTCTCTTTCTCATCCGAGAGTTCAGCTCTCTTGCTATTATCTCGCTCTCTCTTGTCATTAATCTCTCGTTTTCGTCGTTCTTCCTCTGATCTCTCAGTCTCGCTCTGGCAAGATTTCATCTCTCTCTGCATTTACTTTCTTTCTCTCTTCATCTCTCTTCAGCTCTCGCGTCATTCATCGTCTCTCTCATCTTTTCTTCTCGTCTGTCTCTCTCTTTCTTACCTCTCTCTCTTCATCTCTCTCATCTCTATCTCTCTCTCTCTCTTTCTCTCTCTCTCTCTCTTTCTTCTTTCTCTCTTCATCTCTCTTCATCTCTCTCTCTCTCTCTCTCTCTCTCTCTCTCTCTCTCTCTCTCTCTCTCTCTCTCTCTCTCTGATGATTAAAAAACAAAGAATTTGTGTAGGAAGAAGAAACGGAAAGATGATTAATTGGGTTTTTCTATAACTCATCAAAAGAAGCACATGCCAGTCTTTATTCGGGGAGTCACGTGGGTTGTTAAAAGTTCCGGGGCAGAAGAAAATAAGTAGTTTTTTTTTTAATTTATAAAACCCATTTGATGCATTTTCCACAAAGATCTTCACAGCGACCGACGTCGTTCATTATCAAAATTCTGAGGCATTTAAGTCTGTTTTTTTCTTCTTCTTCTTCCTCCTAGCCGGCAAAGTACTTTGAGCAGCTACGTACGGAGTGCGCATGCGCCAAACCCCTTGAACTGGTCCTGGTGGAAGGCTCGATAAGGGCATCGTCGACCTTACTCACCTCGCCATGATAAACTGATTGCTAATTTTACAGTCCTTCGACTACTCCACACGCCCTCTCCTACCTCTCGCAGACACTTGGCGCGGCGGACCTCGGGAGGCGTGTGGAGTAGTTTTACAGTGGCCAACGCTGAGAGATCGGACGCCAAAACGTTCACCGTCGTCTCTATTTCAAGACGGCAGCGGTGGGATATGCAGTAAAAGGACTTCGGTCGGAGCCATAACCATCCTGATATGTTCCGAGAGGACGTTGATCTCGCCAATGCCGCCACGTGGACGGGTATCGACGCCCGCTGCTGAGCAGAAAGCCAGAGAAGAATCCTTCGCAGATGGCGCGTGCAGTGATCAGCAAGTGCGTCCGCAGCCTACACCTCCAGTCGACCTCGCTACTCTCCAACAAACGAGGGCCTGCAGTCCTCATCTGACAACGACGCGCCCAGGCTTCATCAGCGGTCGTGCTCGGGGGTTGGAGGTGGGTTCCGTCATCGCCCGCACGTGCTGGTTTGTCAGGACCCGAGCAACGACAACCCGGAAGTCGGATCGGTCCTTTGTCGCCTTCCTTTTAAAGCAAAACCATCTCCGTCCGTCCGAAAGGCGATCGGCCTTATAACAAGAAAAGGACAACGCCTGAGTAAAATAAGGCTACCTCGAAAGGGTCAGATGTATAATAGAGCCTGACCATTTGCTTGTGATTACCGCTAACCGTCGGTCCGTGGCCATCTTACACGAGCAGGAATTTCATCTTCTCCAAGCCTTCGTGCGAGAGGACGATTTTGTTATCTTTTTAATATTCGGATCTTAGGAGAACAATCATTCATACATAGATGTCGAAAATTTCTCGTGTAGCCAAAAAAAGAAAGAGCAACGTATCCGCGCAGATAATAGCAGCTTCTTCTGACTGACATTTTGGAAAAATACGTTACCAATTTTTGCCTCACGCCCCTATAGTAGGGTCACTACTTGAATAATGGCGTAGTTGTACAGTAAATACTATTGCCTGTTCTAAAATGTTTGTAGAACATCCGTAGTGTAGACAGAACTTGGAAACCAGTGAAATGGAAAAAGCACTTCACCTGAATTTTAAAAATTAACGAGATACTTGTGCATATATATATATATTTTTAATATTATAATAAAATCAGGTGATCATAATCGCTCGATTCAACAATTGCTAATGTAATTTGATTATCCGATGGAATCAAGGAAGAGCGCTAACTGTGATCATTATTCTTGAGCGCACTTCGAGTTCCGTTTCAAGTAATCAGAGAGAAAAGAGCAAAAAATCTTAGTTAGTCGTTAAACAAACGCCCGGATATTACTATATTGCAAAGAAATGTCAAGATTGTATAATTTGAGTCGGTTCAGTAAGAATATTCTTCCTTTTAGCGGGATGACGACCAGATCAAGGGGGGGGGGATTACATTTTGCCATCTGTTTCAAATTCCACGAAACGAGTAAATTAAAACCTGGAAAGCTGCCCCTGCGAGTTATGAACGACATTCGCGGGTTCGGTTGACCCCTGTCGCGTCGCCTCGACAGTAAAAAAAAAAAAAATGATATCTTCGCCCTATACCACCGAATATCCTCATCGTGTCATTGGGACGATATCTGTCCTTAGGCGTGCTGCTGTCTGACCTGACAGTTGCGTATGGTTCATTCGAGAAAGAAATCTCCCGCTTGGCGGACAGGACAGGGGGGGGTTTACCTCGTGTAGGTCACGTTGACGGACTTGGTGAAAGGTGGCAGAGGACAGACATCGGTTAGGCGCGAAGATGGGGATCTGCGCGGAGCCGTTCGTTCGGGCAGGCTGGTGGTGAAATATCGTAGCGAGTCGCCGCTCAGCAATCGCGCACCTGTATGCCTGAGAATGATTTCTCGTGTCGTACGCCGCTGTCTACAAGGGAAGTCACCTCGATGAAGAACCGTCGGGCCGAGCGGACCCCCAATCTAGCGGTATACCACTGGACCCCTGCGCATACCTTATAACGTTTCTCGTCGGAAAAGTTACGGTTATTGCAGGTGGTAGGAAAACAAAATAAAAAAACCATCAGTTAAGTCCATTTCTTAATTAAAATATTACCAGAATTTTACCATTATTTTTGCTTTTACAAAATTTAAAATCTTTAGAGAATCAAAGAAATTTCTTATTACCTTAAAATATCATAGGAAGAAATTTCCAATTAAATGAAGACAACCGCTGTAAACAGATTTTTCTAATTATTACCCTTTTTTTTTTCAAAAGAAAGTAAATTATAACTCGCTAATGCTGCCACTTATCATCGAAAAATTATCTCCAGTTATAAAGTGAAATGAACTCTTGGCTATTTCTTTATCAATTTAATCAAGAAACCAGTTTCTCCTCCCCCCCACAAGTTAATCGCATATAAATAACTCTCAGATGTCTTTCCGGATTATAGGCAAGAATTTCAAAAGCAAAAGTGTCTGTCCATGTAAAACAGATTGCCAGGAGAAGATTACAGAAATCTTCAAGGCGAAAGACCTTCCTGCTTGTAGCCCGCTATTGTATTTTTTCCACGTGTTAAGGATTTGCAAGTTAATCCTTGCCTGATTTCAAGCAATGCGAAAAATTAATTGAAAATCTCTTCAATGTAATAATGTTGAAGGTAGCTGAGTAAAAGTTTATAAATGCAAACCTGGGGCCGGAATAAGGCTATCTAAATTCATTTATCGTGTTGCGCCCGTATGTAGAATTTGACATTTAAATGGTTTTATTTATTTCTTTGTGGTACCGTGAAACCGGAAACCTAATGGCCACGCAGGATGAGACACACATATACAGTGCTTGTCAAAGTTATTCGACTGCTTTGAAAAAACATCAATAATACTAAGTTCAAATAAGTTGCTTAATACAGATTAGACTACGATAAACTGATACCGTATAATAATAAATGTGATGTGTAGTTTAAGAACAAAATTGAAATAACTTAATTAGTTTAAAATTGGAATAACAAAGAATTGAAAACTGTTTGCTTCTAAAATTGATATGGGATAATCCGGAAAAACCACACCTGTTCGTTTTATTCACATTATACAGAAAGCGTCTGAACAGGGGTGACGGAGTGCGTCTCGACCAGGAGAGAAAAGAAGGCATGTTTCCATAACGGATGGACCGATGATGATTCAATGGGAGACGGATAAGTACGGGAGGAAGAAAAAAAAGGAATAATCACGTAAGGACGCTTCGTAGACGGCGGCTGGAGTTTGACAAGTTTGCAAGCGAGTCTATAGATGTTACTTTGAGCTGGGGGGGGGGCTTACCAAAGACGGTACTGAAATGGCCAGTATTATCAAGAAGTTACAATTAGCTGGTGAAGTGGGAAATCGATTGGCACGAGTTCGAAACAGAGCTAACCCAGGCTTCCAGCCTTCGTTGTCCAAATTATATATATTAAACAACCCTAAGTAAAATCAGGGTCGCTGCCGAAAGATCCGGATATCAACCGTAGCCGGAAGTCAGAGAAAATGGACTAGAGATTACCGACGTGTGTAACGTTGAACATTTTGGGAAAATAAAGCAGGATTTTTAGCCCCCAAAAATGGGCAGAAAAGAAAATAAAGCAAAATTATTATTGATCTCTTTAAACGTAGGCGGAGATAAATGCCTGGGAGTTACATTTGTTATGATGGGGTTTTTTAATCTATAGACCGACTGGTATCCGTGTACACTACACTATGTCCTGTATTTTACGGGATTAAAAGGATTGGAGGGAAGGGAGCTAAACATATCAAAAGAAGAACGTCCAAGATTAAAGTTCCCGTCTCTACGCTGACCACGCAGACGAAAAAGAGGCAGAAGAAGCTTTAAAAGTGAGGAAGGGGTCTACCGTGACCCCTGATCCCAAACCTATTGAAAATACTCAGGTCCACTTAGGCCATCAAAGTAAAAATCACTGTCACCATGCATCATCGTTGTTTGAAGTCTCCTCGTGGAAAAACAAGGAAAGAATTCGAATCAAAACCAGATTAGAAAGATTACTGATATTGTGCTAGAGCTCTGTACTCCATTACAAGGGATGACACGAGGATTACAGAGATTTCTATATAGCATACCCCTTCAGTTTACACACCTGGTATATTTACTTGCAACTGTCTCAGTGTACAGTATATATTTCACAACCTTTGATGTGTTTACTCTTTTAGTAGATATGCGGTTCACAACCGCTTCCCTGACAGGAAGGAGCACAATAAACAATATTTTTACTGTTTATATGGAGCGGAACTTCACAAAACATCAGGAACGTAATTATAACTTTCGAGGTGTTAAAAACAACACCTGACCTCATTTGAATATTAAGACGTCTGCCATAATTGTTTTGATTGGTGAATACTTCGACGACACCCATCACGCGGTGTCACGCTAAGTCAGAGCGAGGCTTCTCCGGCAGCACCGTCCAGCGTGTAGAAGTGGGGCGGGGATTCAAGGGAGACAACGCCGCTACGCTTAGCGTACTGTTATCACCGATATCTGGAGCTTAAGCATAAACTCGCCATGACAGTTATTGCTTTTGGTTTCTTTTTCGTTGGCGGGGTTTTTCAGGATACCAGTCTGTAGAGACGTCGACATATGCTAAGTTGTGTTTTTTTTTTTTAATATTGGAAGCCTTTAGGGCCGCCCCCCACACACAAAATTTGCTAAATCCAAAGCCTAGGAAACTGTTCTTTACTGAAAGCCTTGTGGTCTGAAGGTGATACAGTCGCTCTCCTGTGTATGTCTACGCAATTAACCACCTAATTATCGAGCTGCATTCACCGCGCCAACGTCCAGACATCGTCCTAACTATTGTCGGCGCTCCCGGCTAACGACTTTGGGCTTTCCCTTTTGGGATCGCATGGGCAGCCGCTCGCTGGCATGTTTATATCTTCCCTCTTTCTCATATCTTCTTCCAAGGACCTCACGTGTCTCCTTATACCGAGTACAGCCAAAACTTATTAAGATGGCGCACATGCTGCACAGGAATCAGAATTCTTTTTCTCTATTGGAAAGATAACTTTAAATCGACATCGCAAGCTGTCACGGTCAGGGCCGGATTAAGGGATTCTAAGACACCTTAAGCAAAACGTTTTTTTTTTAAAGCACCCCCCCCAAAGACTCAAACCCAAAAATGGTAAGAATACTAATTTCTGAAAATGTTTTTAAGGAATAAATAAAATAATGTTCTGACATTTGAGTAGGCGCTCTTCATTTAAAGAGACAAATATTAGTATCTGTGACGTGTGTGCACATTTAACACGATAATTACAATATTAAAATGTAAAACCTAACCATAGATTAATTTACAGGTTTAATTAATTTTCGGTGCCCTGTCACTAAACCTTAGTTTGGATTATATCTCGGTTTAATCTCGACATAGGTAATCGACTAAAGACATCAAACGAAAAACTGCTAAAACAGGAGGAAAACTGGGTATAAATTTCAAATGACACGTGAAGAATTGCATCTCACGTGTGAAAACAAGATGCCCCTTAGCGTTGATAGTGTGCGCTGTGACCGGCTGTCACGGCTAGCAGTCGGAGAGTGCCCCACCTGCGGAAAGACTATAGGCGGTGATATCAATTTTTCAAAGGTGGCGTTGAGTACCTCAGGGTGCGGTGGACGAAGAGGCAGCGGGTGCGGGTGTTAACGTTGATTTGAGAACAGTAAGATACAAATTAGCGGGACGTTGTCTTAGTGGAAGCGCAGCTTCCCGAAAACCTTTTCTGACGAGAGGCACCCGGCAGCAGAAGCAGAATAACGACACAGACAAACGTACAAACGAGTCAAAGCCTGAACCGTTTGGAAATAACCAACAGCTGTTTGCTCGAAGGCGGACAGGAGAACTTCTATCACAGTCAGGGCGCAGAGGCTACGGTGAAGCGTGGAAGAGGGTCAGGTGAGATGCTGCATATCAGAGAAGGATGTTAGAGATTTGCATACGATCAAAAGTATGCCGATTGCTGATGGGTACAGGCAGGTTTTTTACGCATCATGCCATTCTCTCGGGAAGACACCTCATCGATCAATGGACGGGAGACTGTATCTCTCAACATGATAATAACCCAAAGCACGAAACCAACGCGATGAAAGCTACCAGGAACGTAAAGAGGCTGATTGAACTCACAAAGATGCTTTGGTCTGCGCGAAGTCCTGATATGAATATCGCTGAAGTTATACAGCTACTGAGAAAGTCAAACGGAGACCAAGCACCTTAGATGTGCTCTGGAAAGTGCCACAGGATATTTAGAACAACATCTCACACTCGTACATTGATAACCTGTATGGCAGTATGAGAACAAGATATCATGTTCTATATAAAGCAAAGGGCTCCCACACCAAATCCCCCATTGTGTATATGTTACAGTAAGATTGTGAAACTAGTAATTTCATGAAATCCATCACACTTTGATTCCTAAGTAATTAAGTAAATTTCTGAAGTCCCTGAGTGAAACCAGTGATTTTGCAAATTTACTGAATATTTCAGGAATTTCATTAAATCACTAGTTTCACAATCTAAATGTAACATATATATTATATACCTCTCTCAATATTTATGCAGATTCCCTGAGCTTCTATAATTGTTTTAAACGCTGTCATGTGTAAGTTTGATGCTTGGAAACACCTATTTTCATTTAAAATGCGATCGAAATGTTTGATAAATGAGTGTTAAGTTCGCTCTTTGGAATCTAAAAAAATATATATGTAAAATATAATTCGTGGCAGAAAGAATTCGGCTATATCGAATCCTGACTAGCACTGACCATGAATCGTGGACCCGGGCAGCGTGACACGGCCGATGGCGAAGCAAGTGCGCGATTTGGCTGGGAGACGGCCGCACTGTCAGTCAGCGGAAAATGCTAACCAGTTCCACAGGTATAAAGTTGCGCCAGGCTTCGATAAAAAAAAAAAATTAGATTTAAACGAAAACGCAATGGAGTTGTTACATGTGATGGAAGGACTAAGAAATAGGTTTACGGGTAATACATGTATTCAAAGATATTGTTATTGTGTAGCCATTCTTTGCTTTAAAAAATAGTCAGATTTGCATGCATATCTGCGATGGGTACTGACAGACGTCTGTTTGGTTCGTGTAGTCAGCTGCCAGGCCGTATATACCTTTTGACTTCTTTTCAGGTGAAAACTCTTTCGTCGTTCGAACTGAAAAGTAGAATTCAGCTCTTTACACGAAACTGGACAAACATCGGTGTCATCTTAGGTAAACTGCGTGTTGACTGTACCTTTGCAAACACTAAAAATTTCTGGCAACATTCCTTATTGTTTAGACGTAAAACCCACGCGCCATAATCTCTTTCTTATTAGAAAGTCAGCTGTTAGAATACGCAAAAAAAAGGGGGGTGTGTGTGTGTTCGATCTTCAGCGTCTGAGTAGTTTGCCCGTGGGCAGGGCAACAACGAAAGGAACAAGTCTGATATTTTGGTCAGACTGAAAGCGGACTAAGATTCCAAAATCTGGATCGAGTTAGGTCCATTTTAGCCCTAAAAGGTGGCGAAATAGCCACCTTTTCGTATTGGCGAGAACGCAAGACTGGGAACAGATTTGCGGCTCCCACACAAGCGAAAAATACCAGAAGCGGTTTTCGAAATGCACGCAAATCTGTTAGGTAGAGTGGATTTTAAAAAAAAAGAGCGAGAGAGATTATGATAATTCGCAGAATGCTTCGTCTCTCCGACGAGCGATAATAGCAGTTTCCAGCGAAGAAGCCAAACAGAAATGGTCGAAACGAGAATGGATCTGCGGTAGTTTAGTTCCTTAGCGTTGCGAAATTCCAAGAAATGCTAATCCAAACTTCGCGAACTATCCGCTATGAGGTAATTCCTACGAAACCAACGGCAAAAAATGTTCGCCAAAGTTTACTCCACTTTGGCGCGGTTTAGGCGACTCTTTAAGTTCCCTGCCTTAAAACGGAGCGGACGTTCGGAACGGGTCCGGAAATTAACCGCATAAAATGAACCGGGATACCTTCGCCAGCGCTGCTGGCCCGAAGAACGTCTAAGGAATCGGGAACAGGGAGTATGCCAGAGCAGTGTTCAGGAAATCGAATGATGTCTGTCACCACGCCTGGATCCCTGTGTAAACAGGTGGCCGTAAAACTATTCTCGAGCCAACCCGTCGCTGTCCCTCACCCCGACAGCGACGGGCCTACTTTCAGTCCGGTATTTACCCTCGACCCTCTGGCGATGTCTTCACCTGACAGACAATTTATACTTTTTCTACGAAAGTTCTACAGGGCGCAGCATAATAATAACGGAGGTGGGGCGGAGGGGAATTTACCCAATCGGCCATCATTTTGATTTTTCCGTTCTTTTCCAAAATATCTCATTCGAACGATCCGCAGAGGGGCCGCAGTCCGACGCCTAGCTCATCGAATATTAAAGCTGTACTTTACCTCGCTTCTATGAGCGCTGAAAGATTTCAGGATATCCGAAGCTGGCAGAAGATGGAAATATGTTGACTTAGATTTTTGCCAAACATTGTTGCTAATATCTTCTATAACATTCTTGGGGACAGGATACACTGTTCTTTAGCACACGCTTTAACCAAGTTCATATTTCAGAAAGTTTACTCCAGTTGCCAGTACTATGGCGTATACACTGTGGTGGTGAATGAAAAAACAAAAGTTTTTTTCCGAAATGTAAATTTAAACTCATTATTGTTGTTAATGTTTGGCACTAATTATCAAAGTTACCTTTAAGTAATACAATGCTCTGTCATAAGAATTTGGTTACACAATAAATAAGCGTTTCTAACTAAACTTTCCAAACCCCTCCCCCTCTCTCTCTCTCTCTCTCTCTCTCTCTCTCTCTCCATCTGTCTCTGTGTGTGTGTCATCTAGATGAAAAATTGCTAGTGTTCACTATCACCACGCAGAAAACAGGCAAATCCCATGATTTCAGTTTACCCGAAGTCGTGTCGCAGGCCGTTCGGAGTAAAGTGAGAGTCCACAAAACAGATTGCCAAAGCTCTCGACGTCTTCTGTGGATGTGCCGCTAATCATCACAAAGTTCACCGAGAAGAATACCACTGAGGCGCAAGCGACCTAAAAGGCCTTCATTAGTAACACCACAAAAGTGTACCACACAGCGTCAGGGATCTCTTACTGGCATTGCCCATAGAATATAAATAAAGGAAGAAAAGCTCCAACTTTCAAAGAGTATGTATAGCATGCAAAAAAACCCTTCTGCTGCTCAATAGAAGCAAAACACTTTGTCAGAAGATGCGTTTGGCAACGTCGAGTGTTGACGGCTTGTATTCTTTTCCGACGAGTCAAGATTTTAGCAGCTCACGTCTTGAGGTCGCACCTGAGATTGGAAAAGATCTATCGCTGAGCTTAAACCTCACCGTCTTCAGCTTATGGTCAAGTATAAAGGCATGGTGGTATGTGTTCCAATCTAGCATGGCAGAAACGCAGAATTGGTGTTTCTTTAAGGTCGTCTCAGTTGTGCCGGATACGCTGCCATTTAAAAAATACATCTTTCACTGTTTCAATATTCTCCAGTGGGGATGGCGCTTCATGACACGCCTCTCTTATAGAAGAGCGACCAAGACATTCAGCTTCTGCCCTGGCCACCCCGAAGCTCTGAGATGAACATTCCGAGCGAGCACACGTGGGAGAATCTAGATCGCCAGCTGGGATCCAGACGTCCGTGTCCTGTCGGTGCGACGAAAACAAAGGAGGCCGTCACATGCACATGGCAGAACTCCCACCACGCTGCGATGCAACATCCTGTTGAGCTAAATTCGAGCGAGTAAATTAAAGAAGTCTTTGTGCTGCAACAGACGGTTCTGGAGAAAATAGAACTTTATTTCTTGTTTTCATGTAGCAGCGACAAGCCATCATAGTTAAATGGTATCGGAAGTGGAAGTTATGATATGGCACCGTGTAAAAATTATTTTTGACATCATAGCTTTAACAATCGCAAAGGACCGTGGTTTAATTAAGTAATCTGAAGAAAACATCTCGAATGTGCCAAATATGAAAGTGATTATGGATATGCCAAGCACGTTCCTAGTATGTATTTGTTATTACTCACCCAAAAGATCGATGCCACGACTGCGTAAATTGTCAGTGGCGGAGCATTCTAAAAACAGCACAAGTGACTGTAGGAAGCGGGGCCGCGTACACAATCACGCAACGTCTCTTCTGGATACAAATGATACTTTCTCTGCACAAGAAACAAAAATGCGAGAGAAAGCATCACGACGATCTTCGTGATATCACAGAGATTTTAACCGATGTCTCCAGCCGGCTGATGCAAAAGGAGCATACAGCCAGGCCCGTGGGATAGTTGGTAACCTTGGTTTAACAAATCTAAAGCAGTTGCTGCATATTTTATAAGTTACGAGCCCGGATGAAAGAGAAGCACCTCCTGGTAATTTTTAATGGTTTATTTGGAGTCAAGGAGTAAAGACGGGCAAATCTGTTAGCCAAACACGTGCAGTGTTTGGATTTAAAGCTAATCTAGTTGCGTTCGCATTGGATCCTGTGTCTGTTTCGTCCTCTCACCTTTGTCCTGACGAGGTCTACCTGATTCTAATCTTAAAGAATACTAGAACTGAACTGAAATATTCCTCGAGCCAGGTATCTTAAAAAAAAAAAAAACAGACTGCGATTAACATTAACAGGGCGATCTCTTACAAGTAAAAGGGGTGGCAGGGTATTAAGCCCATAACGAGGCTGCTTCACTAGAGCTATAAACGTCGTTTTTACAGATACATTTGTTTGTGTTTTTTTTTTAAATGTAGGAAAAAATTGGAAAATCTTCTTCGTTATCTCTGTATAGAAAAGTGTTTGTTTTTCGTGAATCGCAGGATCCTAAACTACTACACCTTATCTCACCAGTCAATGCGCCTATATATATCAATAAAATCTTCATTTCAATCGTCAAGCTCTCAATCGGCCCATGGTGGATTTATCCATCAGCCTTGTATCGATTCCCCTGGTATCGTTGCAAAATGATATGTATATTCCCAGAGTTTGTCTTATTCGTGCATGTCAGTACATGAATACCACGGAAACACTTTCAAAACCTCACCGGACGAAAAGCCAAGTTTCCGTCCACAGAAACTCGATAGGCAGGAAATTATTCCTGCTTTATCATCTCGTAATATATTCTAATTAAAACAACAACAACAACAAACATTTAAGAGATTTTCTAAACCGTGCACCAATTCTAAAATGTCCAAACTGACATAGATATTTGGTAAATAAGCGGTTTGATTTACCTTATTAGACAAAAGTAATAAACAAGGAAATCGAATGTTTACAAATAACTTCGTGATCGATTGCAAACAGTGTCACGTGGCTACATCTGATTTTTGCATTGATATTTTTTAGTTTCTTTTCCTTTTTTTTTCAATAATTCGGAACTGTCTTCGATCATAAGCCAATGTACATGCCGCCAACAGCATCGCAGGCAGTTAAAGAGAAGATCCTGAAAGAAATTAGATTTGAAGACTTTTGCTCTTAGTTAGCTACTTGTATACAGAGTGTGCCAACCATTATCGTTAGTTTGAACAGATTGTCTTTACAGCCGTTACTGACAAGCACAACCAAGACAGAATGCTCGCTTTCCACCCACAAGCGGCTATCTTCAGTTAAATTTTTAATAACTAAATGGAAACTGGAATTTAAATGATTTTTTTCATATACCCCATCTCGAAGTTGATGGGGGAAGCTGCAACCCACCTGTCATTTACGGTGGAAGCAGCCACTGTAACTTAGTTGTGTTGTTGTTTTTTATTTTGTTTTTTTTTTACCTGAAATTTTTTGAAGAAGGATTTTCGTTTAATTTCCGTCAAAAAAGAACTGAGAGATAAACACCACAGAAGATTATAGGTGACGTATTGATCAAGTGAGGCCTCAGCTATCAACGTTTCGAGTTTACGTCGCCTGCATCAGGTTATTCTTTCTGCTCTGTATCCGTGACACCAGCAGATAATTGTCGTCTGTTTCTATTTAGATTTTTCACGTACAGAAAAGGTATACTAATACAAATGTAAATATATTATAATCTCTCTCTCTCTCTCTCTCTCTCTCTCTCTCTCTCTTCCTCTCTCTCTCGTTCTCGTTCTCGTACTGACGTCATCTCTCTATCTCTCTCTCTCTTTTTCTCTCTCCTCTCGGTTCTCGTCTCGTACTGACGTCATCTCTCTCTCTCTCTCTCTCTCTCTCTTTGTGAAAACCAAAGATTAAAAAGCCGCTAATTTTTAGAATACGTTAGATTTAATTTTCAGTTACGTAAGCGACATTTATTACCGTGGCGACGAAGCTGGACCGCCCATCATTGCATATCCAATATGGCTGATTTTTGGACGAGTGTATTACAGGTTCAGTACGGAAAGTTCTCGTTGTCCCTGTAGCGCAGCGGATAGCGCGCTGGACTTCTAATCCAGAGGTCGCGGGTTCGAATCCCGTCAGGGATGTACAGTCGGCAATTTCATTTTGCTTATATTCCTTTTCGAGAAAAATCAGTGGTGATACTACCAGTATTCATAAAAGCCTCGATATTTCAGGAAAGGTATTCAGAGCGATCCCAGTAACAGTTCAACGAGGGCATTCGGTAACTTCTTGTAATATGAGTCGGTGAGAATCCTGATTATTGAGACCGAAAATAAAGTAAGGGTCCCAAAGGACAAAGATTGGGTGTGCGATTGAAGTATGTTGGTAAGAACCTGCCATCTGGTCTCGTGACGCGTTTCCGTTATGATTTTGTCCCTTTCGCATGATGAGTAACCTTTCCCAATATACGTTATAAGATTAGTAGTGCTGCAAGGTTCCGTTCTATAACAAGTCTTATTTCTAAAGCAAGCGACGTCGATGTTAGATTAACAAAAAGAGATTAATATCTACCGGCACGATTGTCTTACGGAAAAAAGCTAATTCTCATCAAGATATCGTTCAACTCGATAACGACTTTATGAAATCCAGTAAAACCGGTGCTACTGACCACACTTCTCTACTACGACAGACCTGCTTCGCCCATTGTCGTTTTAATCCTTTTGAACATTTGCGTGACGAACAGCTTCACGGTATGACCAGGATGGTTTCGTTGTTTGCTGAGACAGCCGAAGAGTTTCAGGGAAGGACGTAAAACCAAGAGGTACAACACGAAAACGACGAGCGAGACGGCGTCGACTGACTGGTGACGAAGAGTCCAACATCCTTTGCTGACAGGGAGATATCGTTCGGCTGATCAGTTTTTGTACAGCTTTCCCTCGAAGAAGAAAGCTCAGACGACTCGCTCTGCCATTCAGTAATACGAGAACGGAGGGGAAAGGTAATGTGGACAGATTTTCTTGTGGGAGGACGGAGCGCTAATGTTACCCCAGCCTTTGCTTTGAAGACTTTAAGATGGCCAATGCTTTCAATGTAACAAATTTCGATGGCTGCGTAGAGGGGGGGGATCAAAAGAGAAAGGGTCGCTCTAGCCTTGTGGGTTAGGATGACTGGGGTGGTGGTGGTGGTGGTGGAAATTAACATCGCTGATTTTCGCGGAAACTAGACGATCCCCGCTGTTTTTAAGGCTCGGTCAGTTGTGGATGACCAGCTCGTCTCCTCGAAGAATGAGTGCACCAATTTCACTGCGAGACAGGCCGGAAAGAAGGAAGGCTTTACGTTCTGTTGAGACTGCCTTCCCAGGCGAATATCTGACACACACACAAAAGAAACCACAAAGTGACGGTCATATTACTGCCGACCAGCACCACGCTCAAGTTTCAGACTACCGACAAGGCAATCATTCAAACCACTGGACTGAAATTCCAAAAAAAAAAAAAAAAAAAAAAAAAAAAATTGCAGCCCTGCAACATGGACAGAGCCGAGTCAGAATACGGCAGCGAACCGTTTCTGTGATGTCGGTGTTTGACGGCATTCACTCGGCCCGTCGATCCTCACCACTGTGAGACGGCGTGGATTTGTTAACTTTGATCTCGTGGCGAAGGAGAGTTGTGACGCAGATGCCGATATGCGGCTGTCTCCTCACTAACTCGATTTCTTCTCGCTCTTCTCCAGCCGGCCGCGCGCGCCCACCTCACCAACCGCAGGATTTACAGCGCTTCCTAGCGAATAACCGCTGAACTACGCTACTTGATCAGGATAGTCTCCCTTGTGTGTGGCCGCCACTGTATGTAGCGAACAAAGTGTATAACCCACCATTTACAGGTGCGTATAAACCGTTGCATAGTTTAAACTTTAAAAAAAAAAAATGTCATACTGAATTTGTGTTTATAAGTACAATTAAAAGACAATCTAAGCTGTTATAGTCCTACCCCCACCCCTCCGGACCATCAGCTGACCTAATCAAGAACCGATCAGAACTTTTCCATTGGATGACTAATCTGTTTCTATAATTTCAATAAAACGAGCTGTCCATTTCAAAGATACGCGCAGTCGGGGCCGAGCGGCAGGGAGATAACTCGCCTGCTCGAACATTCACCCGAGTCTGGCGGCTGTCATATTTTCCGTCTTAGCCGTTCCATTGCCTAACTAATATTAATTATTCCCTGCTCGTAGATAAGGCTGTGGGATTGTTGCTCTCGACAGCGAGATGTCCGCCGAGTACATGCAAGCTTCAGCTTCCAGCCAGTCCGCCTCTGTTGGGTGATAGAGGGTCACGGAATACCTGCTTTCTGCGACGCTTCGTTGTCATGGAAATAACCGCCGTCACGTGACGCCAATACACGAAAACGGCTGATGGCGAAGACGAACGATGCGGGTAATCAGATTTAAACGTTATACAAATAATTCCAGTGGACATTTGTCGCACAATGTACCCCTGTTCCCATTAAAAGAAAAAGGAAACAGCAAGATCTTTTGTTTCGCCTGCTGCTGATGGAGTTTCTCGCACCGTTATCTACCGACCGGATAAATTAGACGGGACAAGATGCGATTTCTGACCAAAATTCCATTTTAAGTTCAGACATTTTTTTTTTTTTTTTTAATATTGCGCAAATTACATTTGGTATTAACTGGAAGGAGTCGACCGCAGCGTGGGTCTTATTCAGATTTAAAAAAAAAAAAAAAGCAGTCCGCGACCGTGGCGTCGCTTTCGCTTTAGTCAGTTTCCATCGAATATTGGTCGGCAGTGCTGCCAGTGACGCGGCAGTCCAGTGGTTAACCTAGCTGCGCCCGAGGATCCGAGACCGACCAGGTTCGGCGAAACTCTCCGAACAGGATCCGCCCCCCCCACACACACCCTCCCCATCCCCGACCGTCCGTGGGTTTCCTTCCACATCTAAAAAGCGAAGAATTCCGGCTGTGACATTTCCAGGGGACGGGGACACGCCCCGGTGTTTCGCGAGTCAGCACCGTTTTTGGTCAGAATGAGTGTTCACGTGGAAATTTCACCCTTACATCCGCTGCATCCCGGATAGGAGGAGGAGGAGGAAGGGGAGGGTGGGTAGATAGACTTAAAGAAAAACAGACTGCAACATCGTAAAACGTAAATACGAAAGAAGTTTCAGCACAGCTAACGTTCTTCTACCAGGTGTGTCTTTAAATGATGATGACGACGATGGTATCGGGCTTCTGTCGGTCTGAACGTCGGTTCTACTTGGTCGTGTCCTCTCCTCTGTGTATGGAAATAAACAGGAGGGATCATCAGATCTCATCGGCAAGTGGACGGTGATTTCCGATGCAAAACTGCATTGAAATGAAGTTAAAAGTGAAGACGGGTGATATTTCAAACTAAAAAAAACAACAACAACAACAACAGCAGCAAAATATACATTAATAATTGATTTTTAAAATCTGCTAGGTTTGGTCTGCTTTATTTTTCTTTTCACCCCTCCCCCATTTTATTTGCTAATATATCTCTCCATCAGCTGCCAGCGTTATTGTGATGTGGCGATTATCGTGTAACCATCTCGGAAATGCTTGTTGTTAATGTGGCCAGAGTTTGCGAGAACAGAAAAGCATCCTTACTTCTTTTCCGATTTAACAGCTATGAATTATATTTTATTGTTTGAAAACAGGTTGTTTTTTTTTCATTTCAAACCTACAAATAAAATGAGAAACGGTAGAACGATTAGCCAAGTGGAACGGTTTTTGCTCAAACGAAGTCCAGAAACGATTACTAGGTTTTCTCGTTTATTGTTTCCCAACCCGTGTTTTTATTTTTTTTCCATTTCCATTTCCCTAGAATCTCTAATTAAAGCTCTTGCCTTTCCTTGTCTATAGAGCGGCTTAGAGGGTTTATTTCAGCTCAAACAAACCAAAACATTTTAGCTTTAATCTCGCGTCGATAACCAGAGTCTGTTCTGCTGCTGCTCTCCACAGCCCTGTTAACATGTTTTTTTTTTGTTTTGTTTCTAAATCAGAATCAAAGAAGTCGTCTCGTCTTTGTCACGTTTTAGGTTTGGTTTATTATTTTATTATTATTATTATTATTATTGGCTCTCTCTCTCGCTCTCGTACTGATGTCATCTCTCTCGTATACTGACGTCATCTTTCTTGTATATTGACGTCATCCCTCTCGTATACTGACGTCATCTCTCTCGTATATTGACGTCATCTCTCTCTCTCTCTCGCTCTCGTTCTCGTACAGACGTCATCTCTCTCGTATACTGACGTCATCTCCCTCGTATACTGACGTCATCCGTCTCGTATACTGACGTCATCCCTCTCGTATACTGACGTCATCTCTCTCGTATACTGACGTCATCTCTCTCGTATATTGACGTCATCCGTCTCGTATACTAACGTCATCTCCCTCGTATACTGACGTCATCCGTCTCGTATACTGACGTCATCTCTCTCGTATATTGACGTCATCCGTCTCGTATACTGACGTCATCTCTCTCGTATATTGACGTCATCCGTCTCGTATACTGACGTCATCCGTCTCGTATACTGACGTCATCCCTCTCGTATACTGACGTCATCTCTCTCGTTTATTGACGTCATCCGTCTCGTATACTGACGTCATCTCTCTCGTATATTGACGTCATCCCTCTCGTATACTGACGTCATCTCTCTATCGCTCTCGTACAGATGTCATCTCTCTCGTATACTGACGTCATCTCTCTCATATATTGACGTCATCTCTCTCTCTCTCGCTCTCGTACAGATGTCATCTCTCTCGTATATTGACGTCATCCCTCTCGTATACTGACGTCATCTCTCTCGTATACTGATGTCATCCCTCTCGTATATTGACGTCATCTCTCTATCGCTCTCGTACTGACGTCATCTCTCTCGTATACTGACGTCATCCCTCTCGTATGTCATCTCTCTTTCTCTACTCCGAAATGGATCGCTGCTTCCGAGATTCTAATAATTTTTGCATCTCGAATTGAATTTGCGTCCGCGATTCTCTTCGTTACCAGATTTCAAAATGTACAGTAAGAGACCCCATCAAATCAAGAATGAATCTGTAAGTTAAATATTTAAAAAAAAAAAAAATTGTCTCTATTTTTTTCTCTCTTAAGCTTTAAGATATTTCATGGGAAGCTGACTTTAATTCTCTCTGGTTCCTCTAAATACCGGTGCACGCTGCCTGGTGCTGAAGAGAAATAACTGCAACATGGCGTGTATCTGTTGAAAGAATATAGGATATGCAAGTTTTACTGATAAAATAGCTTGTAAACTTTAGTGCTTCGTTTCTTTATCGCGAATTTAACCGATTAACACGGCAATTGATTTTGAGCAGCTCTTCTGGTTTTATTGGCGGAACCTTACATAGATTCCACTCTGAAGTAAACAGATCTTCGGGAAATTCTTTACGAGTGTCTTGTTTCATTCGCTGTTATGTTTTCAGATATTTCGGTTTTTTTTTTCCTTCCTTACCAAGCTTTGTTAGCACCGAGAGCCGCACTTATTCAAATTATGGTAAAAGCCATTTTGAAATCTCGAAGGGGACCTAAAAGTATACCAAGATTTTAAAAAATACAAACTCTGAAATTCCTGGCAGAAACAAATAGTATTCAAGCTATTTTTAAAAGCACCTGAATTATTGTAAACATTTGTTTTTACAGCTATAACGAAAATTCTATAGAAAAAGGCTAAAACTGTGCATTTATCAAATAACCAGAAAAAATGTGCACATTAAAACATCAGGCCGGCAATGAGCGAAGAAATGTGGCCATTTCTTGCTGATCGAAGCTTATAGAACGATTCACAATAAATGGTTAAGCAACAAGAAACCCCACATTGTCTGTGAGTAATAAATGGTGGGAGCCTCTTTGACTCCTACGGCGAAAAAAGTTTATAAGTGTACATATCACACAGGAAATTTGTTAGCAGTTCATTTACTCGGCGTTTTCTCAAACTAAACCATCCTTATCTTCTGCAGAATTTGTGGATTAAAAGTTTCTCTCACTGTATAGAGAACCCAACATTCCTCTTCAAATATTTATTTTTGTTTGATGCCTATATAAGAATAGTATTCATAGTGAAAGTTATTCTGGTAATAACTGTGGGTGATTCCAACACATCGCCCTTCAGCTGAGGCACGGAGATGGCGCCACTAGTTCGCTGGGTGACCGGAATATGTAAATCTTCCAACGATGTTATGTGCTACCGCGAGCGAGATAGCGCCCATTGATTTAAACGCTAGTGACAGCGAATATCTGCACAGGTTTTGACTAATGAATATATTATTTTCTTGAAATTTAGCGCTGAATCGCATCATATATATGTATATATATATTTTTTTTTTTTTAGCGATGACGCCCAGTGATGGGAAAAGTAAGTGGTTTAAAGCGATCGGTGACACATCCTTGGGATGCCGAAGTTACATACAGCGTTAACCCTATTGTCGTTGAGGACAGTATAGGTGACAGATCGGCGTGAATAACGATTTACCAGGATCTGGTTTTTCAGCAGAGTGGCGTCGGCGCGATTGGTTCTAAATTAAAAATACGAAGGTGTGAAGAGAGCGTCGCGGACCGAGCCGAAGTTCCGGTTCGGCTTTTGGCGAAACGAGTGCTCGTCACTAAACATCTGAGTCCGAACGTACTCCGAGTTTCTGGAGAAAGGCATCGTGGTTAAGGAAGCGGTTCGTTACTGCTTGACGCCCAATTTCCTTCGGCCCGACAAACTTTCACCTGTTCGGACCCCTGACGCGTGTGGATACACGGCCGTTTTAAGCCGGTCTGGCTACATTTTCCGACGTGCAGAATTCTAACGAACCGAAGCGCGTATTTATCCGTGGGAGGTCACGCAAACAAACAGGGAAAAGTTTCGATGGCGTACTTCATGTACTTTAGTTTGGAACATTGGAAGTACAACTTCCGGGTTGGACAATCCTTGCATACGATAGATATCGCCGTGATGTCATCCAGCAGGCGATAGAGTAGACAAGCATTTAGACGCATACATACAACGATGGTGATTGATTTCCGTGGCAAAACCACAGACAAAGAATATGGTAAATATCACGAATCCACTAGTTGCAGTATTTCTTCAAGAACCTCTTCAGCATTTAAAACAATCGATCGGATGATTTAATGGGGGGGAGTTGTCTAGGTTAATGCCAGAAATACCAAGAAACAAGATTGAGTGGGGGGTTATATTCTGACTGTTTCCCACTTTTAAAATTTTTCTTTTCTTTTCATACAAAGGTAGCTGTTATGCGATGAAGGGATGGAAGTGTCCCTGACGACGTGATCGGGCGGAGAGTGCCTCGCTCCTCTACTGCTCACCTCAGAACGGTAGTGTACGTTTTACTATCGATGCTATCTATACAGCATCGAGCCACCGCCGACGACGCGGCTGTCAGCCTAATATCCGCCGCCGAGAAGGATGTGCAAATGCTGTCAATAAATGATGAGTTGCAGCTCTCAAAACATGCACACGGATGTTGGGCAATTCGAAATACATAGAATACTTTTTAAGAAAATTATTTTGTTTCAATTTAAACAAAAAGAGCGATTGGGCCGCATGTCTCCTGTGGTAAGGGGAAGGTAAAGCAGAAACTTCGGGATGGGTGGTAGGTTAGGGCGGGCGTAGTAGGGACGCTAGATAATCGCTTATTAAATATTAAAGTCCAAACAGCAGTTCACGGTCATCACGCGAGCGACAGCCCGCACACCGGCGGCTGTATCAGTTTAAGGGACAGTTCAAAGCCACGCCGATAGTTGTCGCTTTACCTATCTATGAGCAATGGCATCTTCTTCGCTTTATACATAAGCGAAAATTAAGCTACGCTATTAAGAAAGCTGTTTTTTTGTTTTATTTTACGTCAAATTGCGTTAAATGACCGGGGAATTGTTCTCTTATTAAAGACGACGAACTAACTTGGCGTAAACAGTGAAAACATGGAAGTACTGGTCACTGTCTAGTTCGCAGCTTGGCCTCTGGTTATCAGAGTTTTTCCGAGCAGAGTGCGCGTATTCCCGCCCCCTCCAATAATGTTACCATTCCAAGAACAGCTGTATCACTTTATCCATACATATGTTGACGAACGCAGCTACTGCGTTAAGGAAGTAGCAAGGGCGCCTACTACCGGGTCTCTTGTGAGATATTTCGCATGACTGCTGCAAAAATTGGGACGTCCACTCGACAAGTGCGCGTTGTGGCAGAGTTCAGAAAGATATCGCAAGGGTAATGGTAGCGGGATTCCGTACAGTCGTCTCCATCCCCAACGCGCCGACTGCGATGATCAACGTGAGATCGAGGACAATCTGTAGGTTTCTTGCAGTTGCGAAGTTTGCGCAAAACCATGGTTGTGGTCGTCTTATCTCACTTCGGAATGGGCTAATATCACACAGCAAAAAACACACACAACACTCGGTCTAAACATCAGTGACTTACGGACGGAAAACTGTACAGTGAAGGTCAGAAATATTTCACTATTTAACGAACCTACAGATGATGTTCAGTCACACGTAAGCCGTGCGGAGTTTTCGGAGACGCCCAATCCGCGCATCGGGCGGAATAATTTACCATGCTCTGGAATTACGCAATTCCTCGTTTGGAGCTACATGGATTCAGATCTGCTACCCTCCTCACGAAGTCTGGGATCTACAAGAGCCCAGACTTCGTGATAACCATTTCTGTCATTTCATTAAATATAAATAAAAGATAAATAAAAAAGCAAATTAGCCCCGTAAAATTAAGCTTTTCATCATTGCAATGAGGCGGAATGCAGTATTATCGCGCTTCCGTAAAAGAAAGAGTGCGGTAAAACACATTTACATTTTAATCTGGTCTTTATTTCGCTTTGTGATAATCCTTTTTTTTTTTTTAAGAAGCAACAACAGTGAAGAAGAATTACTGGAATTCCAATTGCAAGATATCTGGCGCAAATCCGGTACGGTAGGGATAGCTTTGTGCGGCCTGAGCCGGTTAATCGTTAAGTTAATATCGCCCTCACGCTACGCTCTTACCTGCTGAATATTAAACTAAGACTGCTCTGTTGGTAGCTGACAATAAGGATGGCACCAACTGGAGCAGTCGGGCCTCCATTACGTTTCTCAGATGTCTTTTTAAACGCTTATCGAGCCCGAAACCGGAAGAGTCTTGCCTGCAGAAGAAATTGGTCTCATTAAAGATTCTCACTCTTTCAGGAAACAAGATTCACCAGCAAAATTCCCACATGTCAGCACTTTTGCCATTAACAGCCCCGTATGTCTTGACCGGCGAATATCATATTAATTATATTCAATTTAGTGTAAACTGAAAGGTAATCTGACCCTCTTTGTATTGATCTCTATCCCTTCTCCACGCAAAACACCTCTCTCTCTCTCTCTCTCTCTCTCTCTACTGACGTGATATCTCCCTCTCTCTGTATTGACGTCATCTCTCTCTACTGACGTGATATCTCCCCTCTCTCTGTATTGCGTCATATCTCTCTCTCTACTGACGTGATATCTCGCTCTCCCTCTGTATTGACGTCATATCTCTCTCTACTGACGTGATATCTCGCTCTCTCTGTATTGACGTCATATCTCTCTCTACTGATGTGATATCTCGCTCTCTCTCTGTATTGACGTCATATCTCTCTCTACTGACGTGATATCTCGCTCTCCCTCTGTATTGACGTCATCTCTCTCTCTCTCTCTCTCAACCCTTTTTAAGATAAAATTTCCCAACGATGGACAAGACATCTCGTCATTACTGTTGGCCGAAATGGTAAGTGTTCGGTGAAAGACCAGATTCCTTTCTGATGGTGAATTAAGCGTTTGCCAGCCACGGTAAACAAAACTATCAAGAGTCTCTCTTCATTTTCAGACGTGGGAAGAAACAAATGCAGCCGGTTGGTAAAGAAAACCGAAAAGGAAAGAAAAAAAAAATGCTAAGAGAAAACGCTAAGCCGAACCAGTGCAGACCAGGATTCGAACTCTGCCCCTCGACCTTAACAGTCCACTACCAATAACAATAACAAGTTCAAAATAAAATCTGTATATATAAAAGCAAAATACCCACAGAGTGTTTAGATCTCATTCTTTTTTGTTTGTGCTCTGATATTTAATATTTAGATATTATCTAGTTGTTTTTTTTAAATGAAAAAAAATGTGGTTTCGATATATTCAGTACTTAGCGAAAACGCTGGAATATTTGGAAAGTAAATATTTAATACACTGAGTTTTCATTTCATATTTTTTTGGTTTTTCCGGAATATCCCCCCCCACCATTTCTATGCATGTTTAGTTTCCGTTTTCCCTTTCCAGTTATTTCCCTCTAAGCTTCGCCGTATTACAAAAGCTGAGAATTATTAATGGATCTGGTAAAACTGCCATTGGATATGGAACTCTTCGCGAAAAACCTTAATCACAGTTTCCGGGTGTCGGTGTTAACATTGAACGTAAGAAGTCTGGTAACTGAGAATTTGGCAACAAGTGAATAATAATAACAAGAAGAAGCTAAAAAAATGTTGGATAAGAGCAAATAGTTAGACTGAATAACAGCATCAAAAAAAAAAAGGAAAGAGGGCAAAAAATTTGCTGACAAAATCCGAAGCAACCGCATTAGCCTAACAGAAAATTTTAAATTTAAATTCTTTAAAGTCTCAATGTTTATTCTCGAAGCAAGTTTTATAAAGAAAGAATACGAAGGTTGCAATTGGTGAAAGTTCTGCGCGTGTATTATAATGACGAAGATGACAGGAAGTTTTATCAAATTTCATAACTTTTTAAGAAAAGAAAAAGTATATATATATATATACAGGAGCATCGCAAACAATTAGAATATCGTGGAAGAGTTCATTTTTTTCCGTAATTTAATTCAAACAGTGAAACTTTCATATATTCTAGATTCATTGCATATAAAGTGAAATATTTCAAGCCTTTTTTGTTTTAATTTTGATGATTACGGCTTACAGCTCATGAAAATCAAAATCCACTATTTCAGAATATTAGAATATTTCATATGATCAATAAAGACAAAAGATTTATAATATAGAAATGTCGAACTTCTGAAAAGTATGTTCATTTATGCACTCAATACTTGGTCGGGGCTCCTTTTTCACGAATCACTGCATCAATGCTGCATGGCATGAAGGCGATCAGCCTGTGGCACTGCTGAGGTGTTATGGAAGCCCAGGTTGCTTTGATAGCGGCCTTCAGCTCGTCTATTGTTGGGTCTGGTCTCTCTCATCTTCCTCTTGACAATACCCCATAGATTCTCTATGGGGTTCAGGTCAGGCGAGTTGGCTGGCAAACCAAGCACAGTAATACCATGGTCAGCAAACCAGTTACTAGTAGTTTTGGCACTGTGGGCAGGTGCCAAGTCCTGCTGGAAAAGGAAATCAGCATCTCCATAAAGCTTGTCCGCAGACGGAAGCATGAAGTGCTCTAAAATCTCCTGGCAGACGGCCGCGTTGACTTTGGACTTGATAAAACTCAGTGGACCAACACCAGATGATGACATGGCACCCCAAAATCATCATTGGAAACTTCACACTGGATTTCAAACAACTTGGATTCTGTGCCTCTCCACTCTTCCTCCAGACTGTGGGACCTTGATTTCCAAATGAAATGCAAAATTTACTTTCATCTGAAAAGAGGACTTTGGACCACTGAACAACGGTCCAGTTCTTTTTCTCCTTAGCCCAGGTAAGACGCTTCTGAGGTTTCTCTGGTTCAGGAGTGGCTTGACACTAGGAATGCGACACTTGTAGCTCATTTCCTGGACACGTCTGTGCGTGGTGGCTCTTGATGCCCTGACTCCAGCCTCAGGCAACTCCTTGTGAAGCTCCCCCAAGCTCTTGAATCGGCTTTGCTTGACAATCCTCTCAAGGCTGCGGTCATCCCTCTTGTTTGTGCACCTTTTCCTACCACACTTTTCCCTTCCAGTCAACTTTCCGTGAATATGCTTTGACACAGCACTCTGCGAACAGCCGGTCTTTCAGCAATGACCTTCTGCGGCTTACCCTCCTTGTGGAGGGTGTCAAAGAGTGTCTTCTGGACAACTGTGAAGTCAGCAGTCTTCCCCATGATCGTGGTTGTGTGTACTGAACCAGACAGAGAGATTCAAAATGCAAATATAAACTCGTAATGATCAAAACAAAACAAAAAAGAAAGCGTAATCATAAATGAGTTGTAAATCTAAACCATGCAGTTGGCATAGTTTGTGAAAACAGACAACAGCATCAATTTAACGTAATCTTATTTTACCTCGAAAACGTTTTCTTTTCAGTATGACTTCTCCGTGTACTTTCATCTACCTTTTTAAATCTAATTTTAACGTAAAATGAATTTAAGAATTTAACATGCTGGTAATACGGATGTGAGGTTCGAGTCTGATTCATCGTAAAAATTATTATTGCCTACAATATTAATTAAATGATCGGGTTTATGTCAAGCCAATTAAATTAGATGTAAAAGATTTTTCCTATGACACATGGAAGGTTTTGGGAACGCTGATTATATACTTGAAAGAAGGCATAAAATCTACATTAATGAGGGCTTAACGAGAGGCGAATACGTTGGTCTCTGTTTCGTCTTGCAGCTAAAGAAACTCGTGTGAAATATTTCGACGACTAACGGTCTTAAGATATTGATCGCTCACAAACGCTATCCTATTGCTCTCTAGAAGCTAAACAATCACATCGACACAGTTGTCTTCATTCACAGTAGACCTACAATTTGTTAATTTGTACATTTGATTGATTTTCAGGATGCAGATTCGTATTAAGAAAAATAATACACAGGGCATCGCTTGTAGTTTTGAACCATTTTGGCGATCGGTTTGTCTTCCGACCTATAGAAGCAAGGAGCTGCTGAACAAACTTTCAGAAAAACAGGTAGTTTCACGCACTCTCTTTAGTGCAGGTATGGAGGTATGTGCTGTGGTTACTTTTGATTTTCAAACAAACATTAAAGGTACACTTACACTCAGGAGTATGAAACACAGAAATATTCCCGACTCCCCTTTGTACGAAGTCGATTGTATTCAGAGCGAACTCTTCCGAAGGTCCAAGTTCCTGTTTTACTCCTCCACGCTGCAGCAAGCACAGGTGTCTTTTGCATAAACGTAGTTTTTCACCTGTACAGAACGTTAACCGATGATGGCCTGCTGCCTATATTCGGAGAACGGATCAAAATGATGGCGACTCTTCAGGTGTCTGTATTTACAAATTTAAGGTTGGCACCAAGGCGGCAGTGAAGCACAGCGGCAATTCTAGAAGTGCAGGGACTTTTAGATGATTCAGAAAAACGAAATAACTACAGCAAATAGTAGATTCCTATCAGCAGCTTGAGCAATAAGTAGTCTAAATGGATTCCGCTCTGCACCCTCCCAAACCTCCTTATAGGCCCTCCCTACGCACCCCGGTTCTCCGACAGTGAAATCGCGGGGTACGGGAGCAGAAGGACTTACCGTCCACCATCCTTGTTCCTATGACGGCGTCCAGGTTCACGTTCCTGTACTCCCGCCGGAAGAAACCCAAGGAATTCCTCAGCGCCGCGAGAGTTCTCCAGAGCATCAGGTCGGAGGAGAAGTTGGAAAAGGCGACTGAAGAGAAAAGCTGGCAGAGAACAAAACCGATCGAAACCGTGATCCTCATAGCGAGTGGAGCTTGCGCTGGCTGGCGGTACACGGCGCTCTGGTTTGTCCTCTCGATTTATACGGGGGAATCGATAGATCGGAGGCGTATCGGCGATACGCGATTGGACAGTTCCGAAGCCTTTACACGATCGGGATGCGAGGAGCAGAACAAAGAGACGACCGACCCGCAGAGAGATTTCGTTATTGGAGAACCGAACACCCACAACTTCACTCGAGAGCTACGCGACTCCAGACGATCACAATGCGAACTCACTGAAGAGCGCTTAAGAGACATATTTGGAAATTCTGCAGATTTAGAAAGAAAGAAAGATAGATGTTTTGGCTAAACTTTTTAATGACTCAGCTGCGATAATCATCTAAATCAGAACTTTTTCAGAGATGCTCCGAACGGAAAAATAATAAGTTTTCAACGTCAACAAAGAAACTGCTGAATCAATTCTAGTTCAAAACTTTCGAATTTCCCTTTTATTAAATTAGAAATATATATATTTACACACACACAACCAAATATTTAACAGCAGTAAATAAAGAACGAAAAAGTTACAGAAGGGGAATATTTCCACCAATTGGCTCTCACTTGTTTGATTCTGGCCAGGGAGGTGTCACGTGGACAAATGGGTCAAGGGAAGGAAGCAGTCCTACGTACAGTAGACCGACTATCCGTCTAGAGTTAAATGGCCATCCATTCCATCGTCAGGAAAAAACGCTCCCCTGTCTACAAAGGCGTTTATCCGGCGATTTCCATCTGTCTAGTAGGAGAGATTTTCTCGGACCCTACGTCTCTTGTTAATAAAACAGGTACCAACCATTTAAGTTTTTCTTCAGGTATCAGCGATAGAAAGGAAAAAACAACAACAATAAAACGTTAATTTGTACATAATTACCTTTACCTTTACACAGTAAATTTTGATAAAATTGTCTGGAAATGCATTAAATCGATAAAACTGAGATGAAAACAGGTAAGATCACGTATATGTAAATAAAGGATATCTAAACCAGCGGTTCTCAGACGTGTTTTTTGTTGTTGTTTACGCGATCGTTTAATGATTTTCCTAATGTTGAGTGTACCACCAGCTGTCTATTGTCAAGCGATACATAAAAAAACACACAGTAATTCTTATCCCACAAGTAAAGAACACATACCCCGTTTTGGCATCAGTGTCTTACCTTTCCAATGCGATGGATGAGCCTGTTTTTTGAGAAAAGTTAAGTGAACTGTTTGTCAGTTTGTACTTTAGCTGAATTGCATGCAATGAAAACCAAGCAATAATGCTACCATTTAAAACTGCGCACGTAGTGTTGTAGTCGGGTACCAATTTAAAGAAATACACGTTTCGATTTGGGCTTAATTTTAAAATAAATGTGAATTAAATATGGATAAAGATGAAATTTCTCTCTTTTTATTCAGTAGCTCAGGTGTCATTGTCAAAACGGTCTTGATCTCCGTCATCAGAAACAAGTGAGTCAAGTTCAGATGTTCTGCATCGTTCTCCAACCTTTCCGCGGACAGCAGTTGGAGAACCTCCGATTTAAACGAAATCAACCACGTAAACTTCCTGCAATTTCACGAGGAAGTCTCACAGAAGGAAGCTGAAAGATGGGGAGGATGTGTGCGGGACACCTGCTTTTGGTGACTGGGCGAGTTACCTGGATGTCGAAGTGCAGGCCGGTAAAGAGTTACCCGCCGAACTTCCACCAGGAACACCTGGAAAATCCCAACTATAGCCGTGGGAGGAAACTCACGCAGACAGTAAAGAAAACCGAGAAGAAGCCGGGCTGCAGGAGTTTGTCAGAGCCGAGTGGCACCCGACCTTCACGACTCGTGCGGCGAGGACTTCAAAAGCGCCGTTACGATGGGACACGATGTTAGCGGACCTCCGCTGCCCGTCACGACCGAACGCCAGGCCTGTAGGCTCTTCTGAGATAACCGCTCTTGTCGTAATTTTAACCTCGTTATGAAAAGGGAGCCAAACGATCCTAGAGCTATTAAAGATCGCTTAGACACACAAAACGGGGCAAGTAAATGGATATTCGGCCGTGGTTGCCCTTCGCGACCGAAGATGAGAATACCGAAGGTTGTTCTCTCGACGGTAATGGCTCGTTCGCCCCGCCCCCCTCTCCAACTATCGCAGCCTCCCTCTCCCCTTTCTCCAGTGGCAGGTATGCGCAAGGCGATCGGCAGGGTTTGCTGCGAGTAAATAAATGATGCTAATAAATGTCCTTCCGTAAAATTTGTAAATGTTGTCGCCTCACAGCAACGAAAGCACCTGAAACCAAATAATTTAGATTTTAGTTTTTAATTATAATTATCCCTGAAGCGAAAATTAAAACGAACTTAACACAAATAATTGTTGCGTTAAAAGGAACAGAGAGAAGATTAGAAATTTGACTTGATGAAGTGCAAAAAATCAGTTTTTTTTTATTTTCTTTCTTATATTTCAAAAAAAGATATTTAGATTTTTCAAAAGAATCGATAATAACCCTAACCCCGACTCTCGTGGAAGGGTTAACAGTGAAACGGCTCGTTCTAGAGCAAAAATAAACGGTCAATTTTCTATCTTTGTAAAGAGTATTTTTCTTTTTTTAAAAAATGGGAGTTTTTGATTTTATCCCAAGACTCAATTCAAAGAAGATAAAGACTGGTAACGTGAGATGTTGCTTTTGTTGAGTTTATTCCTAATTTCTCGTCATCGGAAACAAAATAAATTCCTCTCTTTCTCTTTTTGTCTGAGCGAATGAAAAGCTGGAATCCAGGGTGGAGCGGATGGTGAGCAAGCAGTCCGTAACCGGTCCAGCTGAGGTCCTGCTCGAGCACAGCTGAGGGAACCCCTTGGGCGTCGTCGGTCGGGATGTTGAGTATCTCTCTCTCCTACCTCTCCAAATCTCTCTCTCTCTCTCCCTCCCTCCCTCTCCACATCTCTCTCTCTCTCTCTCTCTCTCTCTCCATCTCCATATCTCTCTCTCTCTCGTTCTCGTACTGACGTCATCTCTCTCCCTCCCTCCCTCTCTCTCTCTCTCTGTGTACGCGGAGGACGAGGTCTGCGGTTAGCAGATGTAGCCGTTAAGTCGGCGGAGTCTTGAGTTTTTGACATCGGCGCAGACTATGGTGTTGGTCGTTCAGATCGAACCCCCGTCTCACCTGACAGGCCGAAGCGCTCTCCGCCTACCACCTGGCCCCTGCAGAAGTCCCGGGAGGCTACGCGACAACGGGAAGGAAGCCAAATGTAAAAAAGAAAAAGAAGAAATATTCGCTGTATCAACTACGGCCTCTGTCTCTCCGGCTGGTCTTCGTAAACATGGCGACGGGATGCGGAAACCGAACTCGCCCGAGAGAGGCGAAGAAGTAACACGTAATATCAGTCGTTCCTCTCGCTTTTCGTTTTTGTCCGAAAAATCTTCCGATTCCTTTCTCTGCCAGATTTCACTCGAAATTAATTCCTTTTTTTTTTAGTAGCGCACTCCACCATTTTTCTGGCAGTCGACTGAAAGATCTGATTAGCGGAATACTTATTTTTTAAAAAGTTACCAGAATATTTCCGAGTTTTAAGTAATGTTTGGCTGTATGTAATACGTTGAACGAGTGAAGATATTAGGTGTAGCAATTCTGAACTTCAGTAGACGTTTAAAAGGAGCTCACCGGAAGTGTTCACAACAATTAAGGGCGTCCAGGGGTCGTAATCTGTGTGTGTGTGAGTGTGAGTGTGTGTGTATGTGAGTGTGTGTGAGTGTGTGTGTATGTGTGAGTGTGTGTGAGTGTGTGTGTGAGTGTGAGTGTGTGTGAGTGTGTGTATGTGTGTGTGAGTGTGTATGTGTGAGTGTGTGTGTATGTGTGTGAGTGTGAGTGTGTGTGAGTGTGTGTGAGTGTGTGTATGTGTGTGTGAGTGGTGTGAGTGAGTGTGAGTGTGTGTGTATGTGTGTGTGAGTGTGAGTGTGTGTGAGTGTGTGTATGTGAGTGTATGTGTGTGTTGTGTGTGAGTGTGTGTGAGTGTTGTGTGTTTGTGTGGGTATTTGCAGTTACCGATAGCAGAAGTCGTGATTTCAAAATTAACTAAGACCCCGACATGGTCAGGTGGAGTGTCCCGACACGGTCAGGTGGAGTGTGTTACCGGAAAGTAGAGCTCATAGTAACAACATAAATACATTAAGGGTCGTATTAATTGCCATTTCTATCCACTACCGAATTAAATTATCCTAAGCTAAAGCTGCCCCCCCCAATTGTTTTAATATTTTTGGATGGATTTCTCTGCTGGCCGTGCACAGTTTTCTCTCCTCCTAAATATTTCACACGCCGATATTATCACCGACGAAAACGACGGGAAGCATACAATATTTATAGGTCTAAAGAATCGCATTTCGCTGCCACCCTCTACATTAGCAGAATAAAAGGTAAACAGGGTCATGCGAGATCCAGTGTTTCACAGTACAAGTCAATACTCATTCTCTTATTAAGATAAATAACGCACGACATGTAAACTTCTAGAATCTTCGCACAGTGTAGATCTAAATTTTTAACAAAATAAAAGCCAGGTGTTTTGAGGTCCAGAAGATCCCTTAGTAAGGGCCCTTAATGGAGAGGTCTGCACTAGAGACGCGACCCGAGCTCTAAGGCACCAACCGCTCGTACGAATCCTTGGACATCGGGCGTAGAACAGCAGGTGAAATGATACAGTAACTCGCATTGTTCTTTTAAAATCCAACCGTTTCCCAACTGACCGAAATTCGCGGAAAGATGAAGGCATTTAACAGTGTTTCACGGCGAGATCGTGTACACCGCGCCACCGGTTGGTAATGGGTCAATTCTCGAATTGTTTTTCATGTATTCGACTTAATGTATCACAGGGTTAATGAGAGAAAACTTGATGTCTGCTTCACGCGACGGCTTAACTTGTGGTCAAGTACAGCAACAGTTTCCTACAGAAGAAATGGACCGCTGAACAAAGTTTCCTATTTTAAAAAGAGAGAGGAGAGGAGAGAGAGAGAGAGAGAGGACGAGAAGAGAGGAGAGAGAGAGAGAGAGAGGACAGAGAGAGAGGAGAGAGAGGAGGAGGAGAGAGGAGAGCGAGAGAGAGAGAGAGATGAGGAGAGAGAGAGGAGGAGGAGAGAGAGAGAGAGGAGAGAGAGAGGAGAGAGAGCGATGAGAGGAGAGGAGCGGAGAGAAGAATTATCTTTGGATTCTGTTAAATGATAGCTTGGTTTTCATTTTGAAGCGTTTTTCGTAACTGCATTTATCGTAATCTTCCTAACTCGACTGTTGGGCGACTTGTTACCGAGGGGTAAAGAGACAAGGACGACAACTCGGTTGTTTTTTTCCCCATCACCCCCCTCCAACGAACGTTTTTTTTGCCTTTTCACTGGCGACCATCTTGGAAAACTACCCGTCGGATTAATCGTCGAACCCCCTTAAACGGCCCGTCCGTATTCCGGCGCAAACCCAGACCGGACGAGCTGATCAGACCAGCCCCCCCCCCCAGCAGACCAGGCCCCCCCACCCGCCAGGGGGGAAACGACGCCAAATTCTAAATGACGGATACGAATTAGTTCGTGAAACAAACAAACAGCAGCAGCAAAAATTCATCCGCGGAAAATGTCAAGAATTTGATATTCTTGTACCTTCTCCAATTCCACGAACTAGAGAGTGGAATTAAAATAATAAAAAAAAACAAAGAATCAAACGAACAAGAAAGGGAAGGAATGTTTATACAAAATAATTTGGCTGTTCTACAAGCGAGGGAAGTACCTGTTCAGTTATTCCCACCATGCTATGCGCGAACGAAGCCAAAGATCCGCTACATCAGCATCCGGCTAAAATCGCGGTGAAACGAACGTACTAAATAATTTAAAGGCACATTATACTGGAAGGAATTGTTCTGCCGTTGTAAAACTTTAAAAGCACACACACACACACAATGCCGCTTGGTTGTAAATCAGCCTGTGGAGATAGCGGGTCTCCCGACAGCGTTATTGATGCCCAGAGTTCCGGTGAGGGCCCGGCGCGCGACACCCACGTGCCAGCATCAAACGATTTATAACGGCACGAGTCGCAACAACAACGGGAAGAGGAAACAGCCGACGTCTAAAGTATTAATCAGCTTTGACGAATAATTGGAAGAATCAGCGAGCGAGCTCGGAGTCCTCCTTCTGATTTTACTGGTGTCTCTCCCTGTACTGACGTCATCTATCTCTCTATACTGACGTGATATCTCACTCTCTCTCTCTCTGTGAGAGTGAGTGTATATATGAGTGTGTATGTGTGGGTATGCGTGTATGTGTGTGTGTGAGTGTATATATGAGTGTGTATAAGTGTGTGTGGGTGTAAGTGTGTGTGAGTGTGTGTGGGTTGCGTGTATGTGTGAGTGTGTGGGTGTGCGTGTATGTGTGAGTGTGAGTGTATATATGAGTGTGTATAAGTGTGTGTGTGGGTGTGCGTGTATATGTGTGTGTGAGTGTGTGGGGGTTGCGTGTATGGTGGTGTGAGTGTATATTATGAGTGTGTGGATGTGCGTGTATGTGTGAGTGTGAGTGTATATATGAGTGTGTGTGTATATATATGAGTGTGTATGTGTGGGTGTGTGAGTGTCTATTATATATATATGAGTGTGTGTGAGTGTATATGAGTGTATGTGTGGGTGTGCGTGTATGTGTGTGTAAGTGTGTGGGGGTTGCGTGTATGTGTGAGTGTATATATGAGTGTGTGGGTGTGCGTGTATGTGTGAGTGTGAGTGTATATATGAGTGTGCGTGTATGTGTGTGAGTATATATGAGTGTGTATAAGTGTGTGTGGGTGTGCGTGTATATGTGTGTGTAAGTGTGTGGGGTTGCGTGTATGTGTGAGTGTGAGTGTTTATATGAGTGTGTATAAGTGTGTGTGCGTGTATGTGTGAGTGTGAGTGTATCTGTTTTCTTTTCTTTCCATATGTATTTATATCGACTGCTGTAATACTATAACAACATCTTATTTGTAGTAATAATGTTAAATTGCCTAGACTAAATTGATTACTACTAATATATGAATTAACTAACTTTTTAAACCTATGATTAGAAATTGAAGTAACTAACAGGTTAAATTAAGGAAATAGAATAAAACCACGAATATTAAAAAAAAAAACTTTATATTCCCAGTTATTATTTTTGGACCATTCAAGAAAATATCCAGAAGACAGTACACGATTCCCACCCTCACTGTAGTGAATGAGACATGTTGTTTTCGCATTTTTTGAGAACCGCCTTCATTAAATAACAAGAGGAAGAAAAGTATCGCTAATAATTAAATAATTCATCTCATTCATTTCAAGATTCTGATCTTTTTTCCCTAAAATATGACAGGTACTATATCTTCAATATCAAATGAAAAGGGCATTTCGTGTTGTTGTTGTTGTTGTTTTTTTAATGTATCACTTGGTTTCTCTATTACTCCGAATAAATAGATTAGATGTTCTCGGCGATTTTAAAGTCGCGAAGCTAAGTAATGTCAGCAAATGGCCCAGCACCGAGTCGGTGCGCCATCCGAGCAGGTCTCCGTCGGCCGTGGTAATCTGTGCGGAGATCAACTGTTAAGCCGCCAGGCTTTTTAGAGAGACACGAGGTCGCCCATACACCGGCATCTGTAGGCACCGCCACGACGCTACCCGCTGTCAAGAAAAGGTTATTTCGCGCGATGTGTCAGCCAGAAAAAGGAAACAGACGAATCTATCAATCCATCAATGCGTTGATTATCGTTAACCCTATAATTTCCAATGCGCCGCCGACGCAATCGCCACAGCGGCAGTCGTAGAAAGGACGCAGGTTTCCATTCACTGAGAAACGGAACAATCAGGATGTGAAACGTTGACTGGCAAATTCCTTGCAAACCCTCTAAAAGTATCTGTCTCCTGCCAAGTGGTTCGTCGCCCTTCATAGACTGCGTTATGAAAGCACTTTCTTAGCTATCGATGAGCAGAAACTCCTTTCAGATTCCCAGACACCGCTTCGTTAAGTATGATGCGGGTTGTTTTTTTTTTAAAAAAACGTTCTTTATTCATTAAAGTCGCTTTGCGCATAAAAACGTTAGGTACAAGTTACCTATAACATTTCTAAAGGGTTAAAACTGTTAAGACAACGTAATCGACTTAACCCTCTAGATACCACCTTGGGTGACTTTGCACCTCAACGGAGGTGAACCATAGGGGTTGCGACACACAGTACCTTCCTCAGTAATATAACTCTCTGTGATGGCAAATCGCCATTTCTCCAATCCCCACGTGTTTCTTTCATTGCAAGCGTGCTGGCACCAACACAAACGCTGACTAACGCCTCTAGGCCGGACCAGGCGGTGTAGAGTTAAAACAGAAATAGAGGATGTCACCGCTGTCTCGGTTATCCCTCGCGTTTATCACAGGAAACCGAACACTGGAAGATCTTATAAGTTTATATGGACAGTAATGGCTGACCACTTTTCTCGATAGGAATTGTGGCAACAGCGCGTGACACCGAATGAATACATTTCCACGTGTGGCTGATAAACGTAACTCTCTCTCTCTCTCCCCATCTCTCTCTCTCTCTCTCCTTATCTCTCCTCCCCATATCTCTCTCTCCATCTCTCTCTCCTCCCCATCTCTCTCTCTCCATCTCTCTCCTCCCCATATCTCTCTCTCTCTCTCTCTCTCTCCATCTCTCTTCATCTTTCTCTCTCTCTCTCCCCATCTCTCTCTCTCTCTCTTTTAAACAAATCTCGCGAATGTTCGGTATTCAGTTAACTATGGGGTGCACTTGAGGGAAAAAAATTATTCAGGTCATGTTTACACTGAACGCACGCGACAACTTTCTCCGTACATTAATACAACTTCTCAGAGGTAATTCATGACATTTTTGGTTGAAGATGTTTGATTTATTCTGCATCTACGTAGCTTTATAATGTCTCTATGATAGTTGCATCTGGGTGATAAGTAGCCGATCTATTAATGCTAGAAGATAATACATCGTCGCATTTTTGTATATTATACCCAGGACCAACGAGCCTGCCGCCAGATAGAACAATACCCTCAACTTGGAGTTCTCAGCATCCACAAATCTGAATGAGCCCACCGCACAGCCTTACTGAAGTTCTACATTACGTATTCTACCCGATTTTCTATATATTTCCTCCGATGGTTTCTAAATTCTCTAAAATGTGCTTAACACATGAAAAGAAAAACTTAGTCTGTCCCTTTTTTAAAAAATATGTTTTCTTAGCAGATAGTCTACAAGCGAAGAACACCTTTCGGTATTGCTATGCAAATCGACCGGTAAACAACTGACTTAGTTTTTCACCAAAGTAGTTAATCAGTACGTATTCTCCAGAGTTTCCATCTATCCAACAGTTCCGATCAGATATTAACTTCTCTCTCCCCCGTAACAGCCAATCAGAGGGCCATCGACACGCGCTCATTGATCTGTTTCCCAGTCCATAGGCTCCGAAGTGCTCAGGTTGTAATTCATTTCCAAAAAGTTTTCTTTTTTTTTTAAAAAATTCTATTCTTTCTCCATGTGTTCGTTGAAATCTCTTAGTCAGGTGGTAAAATTTACAGGTAAAAAAAAAAGCGGATGATAGCGCAGATCTTGATGTGCAAAAGTTTCCACATCAAAGTTAACTTGTATCTTTCAACATCGTGTCCGACATATGAGAGGCGAGTAAAGCTCAACACCTCAACTGAAAAAGTTATAATTACACTCTTATTTACGTCGATAACTGCTTCGAGGGATTTCTCTCAGATCCCGCAATTTATTTTCGTTAATTGAATGCGGAGGTTAATTTACAAGTCTTTATAGTTAACTCTAAGTTCTTCAGAACGGTTGAAAAGGGCCGTGCCTCTCTCTCTCGCTCTCTCTCTCCAAGACGACATCCCATAACCTGAGGCTGCTCTCTTCTCCCATTTTTAGAGATCGGTTGACCATAGATCTGCGTATGCTGCTCAGGTTCTCCTTGAAAACCCTACAGACCTACTGGCGTGATTACGGATAAATCTTACTGCAGACGATCAAATTATCTGCAAATAAGGATCAATACGCTATACTCCATACTAGAATACGTGTATCATATTGTGCTATACTATGTAACAAACCTTTGCATCTAACTGTTATTGCTACTTATCTTCCGTTAACCCATTTCACCGCAAACTAAAGCCAACACAAATCCGTTCGGTGCGCTTCCACTATGACTAACCTAAATAACCCATCAAAAATCCCTTGACTCCTAATCTTTAGGTGTGTGTGTGTGAGGGGAGGGACCCACGTGGCAGGCCGGTGCAAAAAGACCAAAAAGAAACCGTGCCAGAGAAGTACGCCAAACTGAGTCTGCCCTGGTGGGAGGGGGGAGGGAACTCGGGCCGTCGGCCTTAGCGATCCAACAGGTCACCGCTCTAACTGTATGCAAACTCCGCCGCTAATCGATCGCTGATCATCCTCCTGCAGGAAGATGATGCAGGAGGACTTACATCTAGAATTACTAAAGCGTGGAAATGCAGATTAGACTCTAGTTTCTTCTACAGGATCGTTTTTTTTTATGGACAGCTAAGAGACAAGGGGGCGAGATCAATCCTCACAGCAGCATCTGAAAAGATGCCGACTAAGTTTGTGGAAAAGGCCGGTCTGAGTCACTAGGGATGATCCGATAACTTCCGGGCCTTAACGCCTTCATGAGGTGCGGGCCCCTACCACATAAGGAGAATGGCTAGAAGAACAGTTACATTGCAGGATAAATGTAAATGTGATAAATAATAACTGCAGGATGATATTTCTGAAGCGGACTATAAACCGTAATGCGATGCTCAGATTAAAAACGATATATTCTATTTCCTTACATCACTGTAAATTTAATTTCTTACGTTTAATAATTGATGAGTACTATTTAGTACAGGTATATAATCAGTTAACCTTATTTGCGATATTTAAACAGAAAGCCATTATAGATTATCCAGTGTCACTAAGGGGAGATAATTATTTCTTAAAATGACTCATATTTCGTAAATTATTTTTTGTGTTTTTAAAATTTTGTTGACAGATGAAAGTATTTTTTCAGTTACATTAAAAACTTATTAATAATACCTCCCTCATTTACCCCCTTAAATTGCTTGTTGTAAATACATTAATATTTGCGGTTTCCTCTAAAATGCTTTACTATACATATTGCAGATGCATTCGCTTTAAACAGGAAATCTTCATGTTTTCCAGTTTTAAGATACGCAGCGAAAAAAAAAAGGAAAAAGGAAAACTTAAGAAAAATAACGGTAAATCCAAATCTACTTTGCCCGTAGTAAACAATTTTACAGATGGTAGTCAGAACGGGTAACTAATCAACCGCATAGCAACAAGTTTCGGCGCCGATCGCTTCTGGTTAGCAACGGAGGCAAAAACGTGGCGAGAAGTCCGATGACAGCTGTCACGCCGGGTACTTATGAGAGAAGCTGGTCTCCGAGTGAAGCACCGGCGATCTGCGCCAACTGAGATCAAAGCCAAATCTTCCCCGCAGTTATCAGTCTCTAGCTCTTCCGTAATTAGAGCGCAGAAATTGAGGAGACGGCCACGAATGATTTCCCGTGTTTGTATTCCTCAAGTTCTCTCTCTCTCCTTCCCTCTTTCTGTACTGACGTCATCTCTCTCGTATATTGCATGACGTCATCTCTCTTTCTGTACTGACGTCATCTCTCTCGTATATTGCATGACGTCATCTCTCTTTCTGTACTGACGTCATCTCTCTTTCTGTACTGACGTCATCTCTCTCGTATATTGTATGACGTCATCTCTCTTTCTGTACTGACGCCACCTCTCTCGTATATTGCATGACGTCATCTCTCTTTCTGTACTGACGTCATCTCTCTCGTATATTGTATGACGTCATCTCTCTTTCCGTACTGACGTCATCTCTCTCGTATATTATATGACGTCATCTCTCTTTCCGTACTGACGTCATCTCTCTCGTATATTGTATGACGTCATCTCTCTTTCCGTACTGACGTCATCTCTCTCGTATATTGCATGACGTCATCTCTCTTTCCGTACTGACGTCATCTCTCTCGTATATTGCATGACGTCATCTCTCTTTCTGTACTGACGTCATCTCTCTCGTATATTGCATGACGTCATCTCTCTTTCTGTACTGACGTCATCTCTCTTTCTGTACTGACGTCATCTCTCTCGTATATTGTATGACGTCATCTCTCTTTCTGTACTGACGTCATCTCTCTCGTATATTGTATGACGTCATCTCTGTGTCTCTCTCTCTCTAGTCTTTTTATAGAAACAATTGAGACAATCGATCAAAGGAACAATTCAGATGTATAAGATGCATATATTACAATTTCACTAGCTGATAAAATATAAACATTGATCGCAGAAGTAAAATAAAATAAACGATATATCATAATTATATTTTAGGCCCACAATCCGTACTCGCTGTACGAAAAGTTCTCTCTTACTTACCTTGTCACAGTTCATTCACAAAGAAAATGTCTACGATCAGGAGATATTTGACAAAATATGTTCAAAAAATTCCATAAAAAGTTACAAACATTTCATATTATTAGGTATAAGTTTGAGAGAATTTAAACTAAACTGACGGTAACACAGTAAGAACAAAGTCCCAGATGGAAGTATGGGGTTAATCCGTTCGAGTTCTGTACGAATAATGTTTGATTCTATGCTGAAACCGACTGGTGAAGGCAGAACGAATATTTTGGTATTCTAGACACGGACCTCAAAGGAGACGAAGACACGCTTCTTAAGTATATATCTGAACATTCGAATTTTTAAAAAAAATTTTAAGTTAAGAAGAAACCAGAGTTTAAAAAGGGCAAATAAACACATAAATAGCGTTTAAGAAACTTGGAAAACTCGGATATTTTTTGGACTGAAACGAAATTCAAAGTCAAATCAAAGACAGAAATTCGAACTTCACAAAAAAGTCACAATGAGGGGAAAAAGTTATCTTTACTCACCGGCATAGAGAACCTAAATATCATCTATAGGCGGTGTTCGTCCCCTTCTTCGAACCCGCCTGTCTACCCCCCCCCCCAATTCGGGGGGGGGGATAACTAAACAAGCGGAAGAGAGCGGGCTGAGACGGTTAGCCACCTCGACCGAAGACACACCTAAAAAATATCCCTATCAAAACCCCCTAATTTAAGATGTAGAAAGAAAAGCACCCACACCACCGGGTGATGAAGAAGCGATCAAGCCCGGTACCTTCCCAATGAGCCACAGAGCCGACTTCATGTAGGGAGTTTACACGACAGTAAATATGAGTGGTAACGGATGTCGTCTCACAAATACCGTACTATTCTCTATGGCGGTCATTAAAGACGACTTTTCATTTCGTGGCAGTTGTTATAGGATAGATCTCTATATCTTAATTCGTAAATTGTTTGAATCTCTATATTAAGTTAAGTTTCTTTCTTACCGCCTAGAGGATAGGTCAGTAATCTGTCGACGCCATCCAATTCTGTCCTGATCGTTTGCCTTTTAGCCCACGTATTCACAGGTGCGCCTCAGCTACAACCAGTCTGCTTGCGTTGAGTTGGGTTCCTCGTGGCTGTTTGTTGAGGAATTCCTCAGCTATTTTCATTATTTATTTCCTGGATACGATGAATAAGAACTGACCTTCTATTCCTCGAAGAAACAAAAGGTTCCTTTATGGCAGCACAATGTATATATTAAAAAGTGCAGCCGCATGGAGACTGCGCTGCCTGTTACTATAAGAAACATTCAAAGAATATTAGGGTGTGGAAGGTGGTATGGAGAGCTCTCTTGGATCTTACACTGGCTGCGTGTTGGAACTTGGCAGAAGAGGGCAGACCTTCGATGTCCAACAGGGACTGATCCCTAATTTGACCTGTTTTCTGCAAACGGCGAGAGCTTCCTTTTGATTTGAGAAATAACCCGTCTCTTTCTTCCGAAAACGTTTTGTCCGTTTGGAGCACCGAAAGACGCAGCCACTTGTTAATGCTGCGAGTGCTGTTTGAATATCTTCGTGTCGTTGCTATAGTTTTCTTCCACACTGCTCCCAGTAGAATCGCAGAATCCCCTGCCATCGATTGCTGACAGTGCCGATCAGTTACCGACAGCCTTTGTAAGTAATGACCCACAAAGATATAGATAAATCTTTGACTCCAGAATGTCTCCGGAGAGCAATGGGAAGGGATGACAAATGCCAGCGAGCGGTCAGTTGGCTTCTGAAACAAACAAAAGAGAGAGAGACGTTTGTGCAGATGCAAATAACTGTTTACTTCTAACGTAGTTCAGTTATTACAAGGCGGCAAGACACCATTACGATTTATTCCAATATCCCAGACCGAGAAGGAAACATGCTGTTATGCGCTGCTCAAATGTTATTATACAGGGGGGGGGGGGTAAATTTTCCCAGAATATAACTTTGTAAAAGATACATTGATCAAAAATTCTTGTTGCGTTCCAAACGGATGCCAACAAGGGAGACAACTCTGGTGAAGAAGCGTAGTATCGCAACCCTCTACCCGAAAGCCCTTCCAGAACTCTTCGCTTTTTTTTTTTTTTTTAGATGCGGGAGAAAACCCACGCGGCTGGCTGGAGAAGAAGAACGTGAAGAAAACCGCGCTAGGTAGGTAGTCTTCTAAGCCGAGCCGGTTCCACTCGGGATTCGAACCCGCCCCGCCCACGTGGCAGTCTCACGAAGTCAGTAGGGTGAATACCACCTCTGCCAAAACCGGCAGCGCCTCTCAACCCGCAATCAGAATTTTATTTTTTTTTTTTTTTTTAATATCTAAAATCGGAATATATTAAATTGTTTACTGATGCGCTCGTTACATTTTACCTGTTTACGTCGGGAGGACCGCGATTTATTCAGGAAATCATCCATTACCCCCCAACCCTTCTCGTACCGGTCGGAGTCCATTCGGGAGGCCTCGGACAGAATACGGCGAGAAAATGCGAGACTTGCATTTTTAAAATTTTTGCTCGATATTCCTTCGAACCCGCAAACAAGTTCCCCGGAGATTTCCAGGCTTTCATTCCCCCACCCCCCCAAACCTAAGGCGCTGTGCTCGAATCGTTGAGATTAAAGAGCAACGTTTTTATTGAAGTTGGGAGAGATTTTAAATATCAAAAACACGTTTTATAGGGGAAGAAAGGAGGAGGAGAAGAATTCATTGTCAATGAGATGCTGAGAATGTTCGAGCAGACATCATTAAAGACCTTCTGGTAAAACAGCGGTACGGATAAAGCAAGACGCGAAGATGGGATGAGCCGTATTAAGGAATCCCCGGAGAGAGATTACTGGACCGCTTTTCTCGTGGGGGTCGGAGAAGACAACCTCCCTCCGCCGCAGCCCTTCCGATACGCGCTCAACAGGGGGGGGGGGGTCTATTACCTGGTCTGGTGAGGGACGGTCTCTCTTTCCATCTTGCGCTAGCTGGGGTGACATGGTTTTGGGGGTTGGACCCTTCCGTAAAAAAAAGGCAAGTGCAGCCGTCTTTGGTCGGATCTCACCCCCTAACCCCAGAGGATGTTCGCGCCCATGGTCACAGGCTCTGACGTATCCGCCATTCCAATCACTGATAACTCCCCCCGGACACCGTCAATTCTTCTTAATGTTCTACTTTCTTCACCTTATCTTATAATCGACGCGTAGTGAGGAGCTCGTAACCACCACCGCCGCCCCCAACGGGTTAAAGCAGCAGTCGATGAACTTTCTCAGTAAAAGTTTTTAAAAATATGAAAAAAAAAGGAGAGGTGGGGGGGAGCAAGGTCTGCGCATGCGGAGTAAAGGACAGCATATTACTCCGCACCCCCACCCTGCCTGATATTTGGCTTCGCCTATTAACGGCGAAATCGGGAGGAAACAAAGCAGAGAAATTAATAATGGCGCCTTTTTTTTTTTTATCAGCTTCTATGACGTCACTCGCCCCCTCCCCGCAAACTAATGAGCGCACCTGCCCGGACTGTTCGCCTTACACGCGGCGAGTTAAAAGGAGTCGGTAATTAGGTCATTAACAAAGTTAACGACAAGGGGGGAGGGGTTGTTGTTGTTGTTGTTTTTCCCCCTAAAATAAAAGAACGAGAAACCGTTCTCGTTTTTCCGAATGTCTCTGCCCGGCCCAACCCCGACCATAAAAGAAAAACAACAACAACAAAACCTTTTAATTTATTCATGCGAAAAAACAGAGGAATTAATTAATTTATATGGAAGCTTCGTGTATGACCCACCCACCCACCCCGCGCCCCGAGGCTCGAACCCGTCTTTATTTCCGCCGCCGCACGCGCAGATCTGCTCGTTTTGTTTTTTAAATTATATTTTAAAAACTGACAAAAAAAAACAGAAAGGGAGGGAGGATGGGGCAGAAATGGTTAATGAAAGCCAATGCACAAATCGGCAACACTGTTGTTAACAGAAGCAGCATCTGCGACAACAACAAAGCTGCAGCTAGTAGCTCCAAGGGGAAAAACCACATTTATATGCCCCTTCAACCACCACCACCAAGAATCCTACACAGATGAGCGACTTGTTACATGCATGCATAAGCAAAAGCATCTTGGATTACAGTGATGCAAAACTTCGTGTATCAGCATTTAGCCAAGAACCGAACGCATCCACACAGCATCTGGTGATAAATTCTTTCACGCCCACCTCTTACAATGCTTTTAATAATAATAATTATAATAATAATTAGGCTAGATGGTGATCCAGGAAATAAATCAGTGTGTTAGCTTGCAGGGCCCATGAAACAAAGTCGGAAATAATCTCAGTGGACAAGGTGCGGTTAAAAACAATTGAGATGGACAGAGCTGAAGTAGCAGGTCCGAGAGAGATTGCTGTTGATGTAACAGTGAACTTACAAATTCGGACCTAAATATCATCACAGACTGCCTCCGGTCACGTGATGCAAATGGTAGGCACAGTGTAGTTAGAAAAGAACACAAGGAAACATTCTACATTTCAAATGCAGTATAACTCTTTATCAAAGATTCAGAAAGTCAAAACTTTGCTCTGATACAACACCTCTCCAAAATACAGGCCACAACCAGGTCTTTCTAAAATCAGTAAATGTTCAAATTCCTGCATTTCAAAAAAAAAAATTCAGAAAAATGTATTTATTTTTATCATGATTTACAACTGTACAAAGCAAGGATACAAAACATATATACATATATACATGATGATCAAATATGGACTGGAGCATGGTTGATAACTGCTGAGTGGTCAGGAACATTGGCACATCAATGGGCAGCAAATGCACACCTCAACAACAGTCTCAGTTCTTCCGTAAGAGTACACACACGCAATGGTAATCATCGCATAATTGGCAGATAACAAAGCCCCATCCAGAAGACTCATTTCTCTCCGTTCTGCTGCTCATTAATTTTCTTGGTTGCCAAATTACAATCCTTGTTGTTTGTTTTTTTTAAAATTAAAATTACATTGAACAAATATTTCCCCAATGGATGCCTTTCTCCAGTTTGTTTATATCTCGCCAAAGACATGAATATAAAATTTCCAGATAAAATAAATGCATGCAAAATCACAGAAATGTTGTTAGAAAACCAGTTTCTTGTATGTTGAAAAAGCACTTATAATAAAAGGTTAACAAATGGCATGTAACAGTATTGTAAAGGTGCCCCTTTTCTGTTGATATAAATGTTAAAATTGTAAACACTATGTACATTTTTAATTGCTAAGAAAGCTTACTCAGTTCTACGATTTTACTTTGTTTTTTTTCCATCTATTATCATTCAACTAAATGATTTTGTCCACATATTGGCGAGATGCGGCAGCTACTAAGTTTCTCATGCTTGCAATCAGCAGCAAGAGATGATGATCTTTATGTTCCTATTGAACTGCAATCAAAGAATCCTCATGGAGCAGCAGAGGAAACTACTAAGCCTGCTACCTTGACAGTTTAATAAACCAAGTCTTGATCTAGCTAGAAGATTTACAGCACTACTTCTCTACCTGCACAGGCGTGTTTCACTGATTCACAGAGCTAGATGAAGAGGCCATGGCATTCTATTCTTCAGCATATGATGTTACTTTAAACTGTACCTCCATAGTTCCCATGTCATTTTTATGAAATAACATTAACAGGCCACCATAAAACTAAATCGGCCACTCAATAACATGGCTTATAGCTCACCCACGTTAAAGTGGTTGTACATGCAACCTGAATCTGGTTTTCTATCTGGCAATAATTTAGAAAATCTTACAATGAAACACTACAAAAAAAAAAAAAAAGTCACAAATGCCTTTGAGTGAAAGTCTGTAGATGTATTGATTTGATGGCTAAATGTTCAGAAACTCTGATGATTGGGATCCAGTCGTCAGTTTTTGAAGTTTTGCAATGTGGGAAGATTTTAAAATATTCGGCAGCTAGAAAACAATAATCAAATTCAGAATATTCATTAATTTTATTATTCAATTTTACGATTTCATCACCTCACTAAGTACATTTCATTTGCACCCATTAATGTCTTATTTTCGATTAATTTTCTTTCTTTCTTACTGTTACTACTTGTAGGTAAGCTTGAGTTCCAGCTCCAGTTTTCAGAAATTTTTACACCTTTTGATGCCCATTGATTGCCCACCTGCAACTTTCAAATTTTTGAGTTTCAATGAATGCCAGAGCGGCAACTGGAACTGGTGCAATGACTAAGGTCTCTCAGTGGACATCAGCAAAATTAAATACTAGTGGTCATAAGTATAAGCTAGCTAAAGTATTAGCATGCCCAACTTGATGGCAACGGAAGTTGTATTGGTAAGAATTTGTCATTACAGTACTTCCTTTGTTAACAAACCCTTTGTTTTACTCAGCACAGGGGCTGTGAGATACAAACTCAAAGTGTAGTGGGTTTTGAGTGAATCCAGTTGGTATGCATGCTGTTAATTTATTTTTATCATAAATTTAAAAAACACAAACTTGATTTTAACCATAATTCTCCTTTTCAGATGCTTAAGGTCTTGAAAGAAAAAAAAATTGAAAATAATAATCTTTTACTGTCTTCAGTCAAATTCATTTCTCTACTGATGCTAATTTTAAGAGAATCTGCAGATATTTTGCTATTTTAAATTGGGAGTTGGCAGATTTTTTTATGCTAATAACACTAAACCAGATCTTGCTTACTTACCTTGCTAACAAAGATAAATCATTTGACAAGACACAGCAACAGTTGCTTTTTTAAAATGATATTAACAAACAGATTAAAGATGATTTCTTCCAGCAGTTTGCCCAAAAGTAATTTATATTTATTTATTAGTGTCCGTCAACCCTTTTGAATACTGAATTGAGACAAACAATTCAGTGTCTACCAGTGACTGTTTTTGCATATAAAGTCCGTTTCCCTTCCTTTCTGCGTAATTAATCAAAGTTAGTCCTTTGTTAAGTTTCTACACATGTAAAAACATTGCATGAGAAAAGGAATCATGATGAATAGTTTGAAAACCTGAGTTATCTCTTAAACAAATTGTCAAAAAAAATAAAAAAGTCTGCCTTTGTATGATATATTTTTTCACAATTATTCTGTTTGGGTTTAAATAAATTAAAGAAGAAAAAAATCTAAAAAAAATAACGTATATAATAGTTAAGATCTTAGAAATGGATAGAGAGAGAGAGAGATATATAAGAAAAATTAAATTCTTCCTTGCTGTTTAAAAAGGTTTTAGTTGGCTAGATAAAACATAGGAATAATTAGCTGTAGGTTCTAGCAGCGGTGATTGAAATTTACAATCAGCTTTACTTTTAAAACCTACAATTCACATTTAATTAATGGCCAAAAAATATGAGATTAGCACAGTTGTATCTAGTAATTTCTTGGCCCATATCTGTTGAATTATATTAAGATTTGCATTTTCTGTAAAGTCTAACTCATTTCCAAATATGCTGAATTTTCAGTATATCAGTTTATTTGCAGTTGTTACGAGAGAGAGGGAGAGAGAGAGATAGAGATACCTAGCTCTTGTGATTAATTTGTGTGAAAGATAGATTATTTTTAGCTTAAGAACTGTAGATTAATTAAAAGATATCAGTAAAAAGTCTGTTAATCTGAACACAGCCAGTAAAAGAAACTAAAAAAATGTAGTTTATCATGGCTTTCAAAAATTTGAGTCATCCAAACTTTTTTTTTTCTTAATTTCATGGAGCCTTTGGTTACTTTACTTTTTTTTCTTTTCTTCTTCTTTTGTTGGCACCTATATTTAATTTCGCATTTCTTATCTCCAGCCTGCCCCCCCCCAACTTTAACGTGTTTCTGCCAGGTAAGGAAAAAAAATGTTTTTAAAAGGAAAATTTCCATTACTAGGATCAAGTTTCAGGCTATTGGTAAAAGAACTGACTTATGAGATTTGCATTTTAAACTGTTAATAAATCAATATACCAATGTAAAAACAAATGCATCTGTTACCAAATTAAAGGCAAAAATTCTGACTTTTCTTTTTGATTTGTCTCCTGCCAAAAATTGCACCCTTCGGGATACGAGAAATAGAATTAACCACAAATGCTCTGGAAAAGAAAAAAAAAACACGTTAATAGTTTCTGAGAATTTATTTTCGTTATATCAACAAAGACTTGTCAAGGTGGGTAATGTCTCATCCTTCTAGTGTTCTCAGGCAACATGTCCTCACTAATTTGTTGACTTGGTGCTAAGAAAGTGCTGTACCATAATAACCCTGGTTAGTTCATTTTATGAGAAGAAGAATAGATTGGAGTGCAAAGAAAATTCAGACACTGAAGGTCCCGCTTTGAAAATTTCCAGAAGAAACATTAGAGAGTATTTATTCCTTAAGGGAATACCATTTTCAAAACACAAAACTATGCTTCCTGTTTACACCTACTGATAAAAAAATATCACAGCAAGTAGCAGCGAAATATTAATGGTTATCTCAGAAGAGATTTTGGTGATAGAATCATTGACATAAAAACAACTTTGGTAAAAAAAAAGTGTATTTGATAGTTGCAGTGTAAAGGAAAAAACAGTTTTCCACGATGAACGAACATAAATGGTTTTCCTGCAGAATTAAGAACAAGACTGGTTTTTTCTTTTTATCATACATGCTATCTCTACAACAATGCTTCATAGACATTAATAGAAAGCTGTAGACAGCTAATTACTAAAATAGGAGAAAGGTTCTTGAGAAAAACCAACAGCTTTATTCCTCTACTATTGAAGAAATGAGTTCTTAGCTATGCAATAGCACGTACAATGCTTTGCAATCAGGTCAATTGCTGATCATTAATCAGACTTGGAGAGGAAAAAGATAACAGTGGTTAATTGTTGTCCATCAAAGACTATACATTCTTCTGCCTTTTCAAAGTCAGCTCTTAAACAACCCTAAAATACAACTGTTATTGCAGCTTAATAATTGGTATCTTTCATGTATAAGATTAGAAAATATAAAAAGGGGATGCTTTCAGTTATATCACATATGTGCTTCTCTGCCCATCAGTACAAGTGAGCATTTATTAGAATGAAAAAAAGTGATTAAAGAGATTTATGAAAATCAAAATGCGAACCCTACACTTATCACCAAACGTTTATGGTCTCATCTAGCGTATTCATTAGTGATCATGATTCTTTTCAGGAGCACAGCTCAGGTGAATTATAATTAATAAGGATTGTTAAAATAAACAACGGCATTTTAAATCCAGGTCACTGTCATTAGTGAAACAGTCAGAACTAACAAGTTTTAGAGAACATTTGTAAATTCAGAAAGCAAAATCCATTTTTTTCAAATATACAAATTAGTTACTTTGTATCAAATGCAGAACCTGATTTTGATCTTTGTATGAATTCTAATAGCAGCAAATTAACTGCATGAATTGCTAATATTCAAAGCAAGATGCTGTGTTATACGCAAAAGTTTCTTTCTCTGTCACTGTTCTGTTCGAAATTTGTCTTTAATAGTCTAGAATCAGCTTGAAGCTGTGACATTAAAGATAAGCCCTGCCAACTAAAGGAAACAACAGTGTCATCAATCTGTCAGTCTAAATCCTTAAATATTATCTCCAGCTTAAGCCATAGTTAAGTAGTAGTACCCACTAAAGAAATTCTCCGTAGTCGTCTTTGTAAACACACATGCTGTTCAACAATATGCATCCTTTTTAATTGTGCTGCAAAGTTTCAATCTGCATCAAACAGCTTAAAGAGAGACTGAAATTGGATTCTAGAAATTTAGAAACGCTACAAAAAAAAAAAAAATGTAGCTCAAGTACTTTACTGCTGACTCAGCTGTCGATGCCTGCTGTCTGGCATCAAGTGTGGCCAAACAAACAAAATCATTGGTATGCTATTGTGTTTTGAACAGTCAAATTTTACCAATGTAGACAAAGGCCCTAAGTAGTATTTTTACAGTAGGATCAGCAAACATTGCATACTGCTGACATACCTATAATAATACAGGCACTACATTGTTATTTTACACTGATGCAACACAGAAACAACAAGTATGATATCAAGTTTCTGGCCATAGAGAGAGAGTCTGTTTAGACATTATTAACTTATTCTGTTCATAATATTTTGTATGATTGGTATAATACATCACTGAGAAGTTATTTTCAATAATAATAATAATAATAATAAACAATTTTTGAGATTAATAAAAGTTTATTATTAATAATACCCATGTGTGTTTTTTTAAAAGATTGTCTAACTGTACATTTTCTATTGTTTTTATAGATTGGTAATACATACTGTTTTCATAAAACTTAACAATCAGTTTTTGGATTCCAGGTTTGCCAAATTCACTCTTTACTGAAAAGCCTTTTCTTCATCTCTTTACATATCTTCTTTACACTCCAAAATCTGTACAATAGAAATAACTTAAATTTCGGTAACTGTTTTAAATGATGAAAATAAAACATCAGCAAAGTTTTCTGAAGTAAACTTAAATTTATCCTCCTGACTTTCCTTTAGATCTACAAAAGAATTACTACAAGTATCTCACTGTTCTTTTTTTTTCCCCGTCCACCACTCTTCTATCTGCTTCTTCAGCTCCGTGGCAGGAACTAGCATAGACATACTCAGTGGCTGACGATTGAATGGATCAGATTGGTCACTAAACAAAAGAGAGAGAGAGAGAGAGAAAAGTTAAGGAGAACAAAAACAGAGAGCACAAAACAAATTTTCACCCTCCATTCTCTTACTTTTTAAATCAATTTTTTTTAAAAAAAATTTCAAATGAGCATCTGCAATTACTCCTACAAATGATTTCATTAATGCACAAGTCACCAAAATACATTATTTTTTCCACAAACTGTAAATAAAAATGCTGTATGTACTTTGATTAATAGAAATGCTTCAAACTGGCCAAGTTATAGATATTTATAAACTTCCAGTTGAACCACACAATGTGATAATTTTATCCGCTGATATATTGTAGAATGCACATTTTTCTGTATTCACATCGAGTATCAAAATCGTTTAGTCACCTAGCAGAATTTACTTAAAGGTATTTTCTAAAATTTAAGAAAATGACATAACTTGTTTCCATATTAAGCTTGAAAAACAATAATAATAATAAAAAAGCTAATAGAAATAGCAATAAAAACCAGAGATGACACAAGCTATCTTCTCCCTATCTTAGTTCAAACGAAAATACATAATTCATATTATTATGGACATCCAAATAAAGCCTGGCTGAAATAGCGTTGCCATAAAGGTATTCAGCTGGGTTTCATGTTCCCAGTAATATTAATGGAAATAAATAGATCTTGTTAGAATTTAGATGCAAAGCAAACTATCAGCTGTCTGTTGATTAGCAATACTGTCAGGTCTTTATATTACATATATATTAAAGAAAGCTGCCTTTTTATAAATCACATTATTCGGCTGAGTAAATAGATTTCCAAGTTTTATTTCGGTATGCAATGTTGTCTGTCAACCACAAGTAAAAATAGTTGAAAATTTTCATCTAGTTGCAGCAAGTATTTAGTAAAAAAAAAAAAAAAAAAAAAAAAAAAAACGGTACATATTTTTAAAGCATTTAAATATTAAAATTTTGTTTTTGTTTTTCCCTAGAAAGATTTATTATAAAACACTGACTGCAGCGAGAGACTCAAAGTCAGCAATGGCTGCCACTGCCACTGCCCCGGGGTGACAACAAGACAGTGACTATAGCTGTGTACGTATAATTTTAAATCCCCATATTACTTCAAGTTTTCAATAGTTTTTTGTTTTTTTTTTAATTCGTGTCATTTCCCTTTTTTGCATCTACTACTACCCAGCCTGCTTGACTTGCTAGCATACCGAATTCTACATCAAAGCTGAGGTACACGGTTCGTTGTACAACTTCTCAATATTTCCAACATGAAACAGAACTGACAACTCCATCACGATCAGATTTTTTTCCTGTAGCATAAAGTTGTTTTTTTTTTTTCCTTCTTTCTGTTCATTATAATCACATATTTAACAAAGTTCATGAGTATACCTTACGATTGTTTTAAATAAGAGAAAGATCAGCAGTCACTTTTAAAAGCATTAAAAATAGCAAAATTCTAAACCTGAGCAGTAACTAAAAAAAAAAATGTTCAAATAATTTATAAATTAAATTAAAAAAAAAAAAAAGATAGTGTAATTATAAGATTTAATAGAAATTTAATGGAAAAGCCAGATAATTTGGTAGCTAAGAGGGTGTGGAGTTTAACACATTTTAAACCACTAGAAGAAAATAAAATTCAGTATAGTACAAATCAAGTCACCTGTAAATATAAAGCACTGAGTTGCACATCAGTAAGATATTGGTGGGGAAATATTTGAATAAATCCTTTTCTTTCTCCTAAATCAAACATTAATCAATTTATTTTTAATATCTAATATATCATCAATGCTTGTCTTTTCAGGGGCATATTCTAGTTTCTTAATTACCAGAGGTACAACTGATTAACAGGTGTTTCTCCTTGGATTTTCTTTTAAAGAAACAGGGACAAAGCATCTCTGGCAACTTTAGAATGTCCTGTTGAACAAGTATATTTTGGGCATAACTTGTATCATCATGCCCAAACAAATATCAATTCAAATGTATTTATTCTGCAAATATTGAGCTAGACTCTTCAGTGATTATTGAATATTAGACAGGAGGTTGACACTGGATTTCACAGCTTTAATGGAAGTCAGACATGTTTGAATACAGGACGACAAAAATTTGGTTGGAGCACCTGTTTGCTTTATCTAATCACACATGCTGTATCGTGTGTACACCAATCAGTATCTCAAGAAAACAGTTCAGATTAACAACAAATACTATTAGCTGATTTTGAAGCTTGGGAATAGTCCTTCATTTACATACTTTATTTATCTAGTCGCTCATTATGTACTACAACTCAAGGTTTTCAGATTGGCCATGTATTTTAATTTTTCAGATCACTTTATACAAAACAGTTTTTTCAAGGACCATCCCCACTATCATAAGTAATTCACCCTGACTCACACAGGCACAGTATCAAATTTTCACTCACTGCTGTCAATCGATCAATCTTCCACCCCCCACTACATTCCAATTTTATTCTTCAGTTCCTTTAACTTTTACCTGAAAGCAGCAATAAATTTTCTGAAAAGCTTCCAAAATATTTAAAACTAAAAAAAAAAAAGCTCATTAATTTATTTAAAATATCTTGCAGAAAACATTCATATTGAAGATTTGCCAAACAGTGAAGGGTCAGCTGTAGAAAACGCATTAATGTTCACGCCAAAATTCACCAAACAGTAAAGACCACAGTGATGAAATGTACATTATCGATGTACAAATCCCTGTAGTAAAACCAACAGATATAAGAAATACTCAATAGTTCATTCTTGCTACTACTGTGTTGCGTTTTTCTTTAAAGAAGAGAACAAAACAGAATGTACCCCTTTTGGCCAAACATTTACAATACGCGTCCCAGTAAAACAATGGTTACATCGCATTCTCAGAAGCAATGTAAAAACCAAATTTTATTATACAATCATCAAATGAACAAATTCAAATATAAAAATTTTAACCATTATTAATTATCCTATTGAAATATATTTAAATAATAATAAAAAATAAGACTGACTTTTCTAAAAAAAAACTAGTAATTAAGATAGAAAAGACTTCTTTATGATGTTCATTAACTATTTAATGTAGCCAGCCGGCATTGATCACTGTAGTTAGTGACTGTATTACCAATGAACTTGTTCAATTTTAATTACAATAAAGGGTTCTTTATAGTGTCTAGGTAACTTGCTAATTTACCTAGTTTTCTAGGTCCAAGGAAAGCAATCTATGTACAAGCAAATGTTCTTGTTACCTTCTTTTTTGTCTTTATGCCAAATTTGTTAATTCTGCATTTAAAAAAAAAACAAAAAAAAAACACAAAAACATCAACCTTTCTTGCTGTCCAGCTTGTTTTTTTTTTTTATTAACGGATAATAAATGAGTGGGCAAGTCTCTAGAGAAACTGTTCTAGTTTGGTAACAATGGCCAGTATGCTAAAGCCACACAGCATCTTATTCAGTCGATCTTGCAAGGAAATACATCACCAATGAAAACTGGTGCTAATGAGATTACGTTAACTTGCCATGCCTGGTTCATCTTCACCAGAGGCTAAAACCCCGCAGAGTGTTTGTTGTAGGAATTAGTACTTGAAAACCATATGGAATAACAGATTATTCATAGGATGAGCTTTCACAGGAGTGATGTGTTTAAACAAGACTGAAACAGACTCCCCTTTCCCAAATTTTTTTTAAAAAAAAAAAAAAAGAAAGATAGAAACATTTATTTTCAAAATATCTTGTACCTAATTAAGGTGCATTACAAAGTTACCCATGTGAATCACCAGTTTTTAATAATTAACCCAAATCAGAACTCCTAAAGATAACGGTGGGCGAAAGTTCCTGGTTTTCATTTAGTAGAAAGCACTTAGCAAAATTGGGTTTCAGTCTTAGTTTTTGTTTGACAGAATCCAAAAATTTCCAAATGGTTTCTGGGAAAACTTGGTATTTTATGCAGTGCGCATCTTTATTAAAAATATCTCAATTTTGTAAAATTAAAGGTGAGAAGAAACCAAGCCAAGGAGACATGCTGACCTAGCCGAGCAAGGCCCTGACCATAAGTTGAACTTGGGCATGACATTACAGTAATCTGACAACTGTTTCTAAGAAATATGCCAAAGCAATAAGAACATACAGTAAGTACACTAGCAGAATCCTGTAAGGATTATCTAATTGAGTGGAGAATAGTTAAGTTGGTAGGGGAAAGCAGCATATTTAAACAAGCTGATTTGAAAACATTTTTTAAAAATTCCACCAGCAATGAGTATTTAAGAAAGTGTTGGTTTAATTCCTACCTGGGCATATATAAACAAAGAGGAAAGCAAGCAGCATTCTCATGCTTTGCAATAATAAAAGATATATGCATATAATACACACAATGGTTGGCCATATTATTAGCACCTATAACTAATAAAGGGTTGCAAAATAACAGCCACAACATGTCTCTACAAGACGCTAGAAGTTATCCTGAGGAATATTTTCCCAATCAGTCATTAATACTTAATGCATCTTTCAAGTTCATCCCATAGACACTCAATCTGACTGAGAATCGGTGATTGTTCTGGCCATAGGAAATGCCTGTGGGCATGGTGAACAAAAGCATTGTCATGTTTGAAGTAGCTGTCCATATGAAAACACACACAAAGCATTGTTGAATGCACTTGATTAGAACTGATACTGAAATGAGTTTTGACATTTATTCTACCATCCAAAGGGACCAAGGGTAACCTAGAAAAACTTCCCATAAACCATGACTCCACTACCAGAGGCCTCAATGACTGGAACCATACAAGAGAAGTTGCGTGATTCATGTGGCTTTCTCTAAACATGACTTCTTCCATCTGTGCTATAAATGGTGAAGAATGAAGTGTGACTTGTCAGACCACACTGCTTTTCACCAGTCCTCCTCAGTCTAATATCTGTGCTCTTTACACCAAATGAAACATCTTTTCATCTTGCTAATTGTGATCTGATTTACATAATGTTCTCCTACTGCTATAGTCCATTCATTGCAACACTCTTCCCAGGGTACAGATGGAGATGAGTGTGGATTTTCCTGGATTAAATGTCTGTCATTTGGTCTGTTCTATGATGACAGTTGAACTTTACTATTCTGTTTAACTGCCTTTTCCCTCTTTTGGAGTCTATGCAACTATTCTCCCTTGCAGCAAACATTTTCTTCACCTTTCTCCATGTTGGTAAACTTGAATGACCAATGTCTTGGAGCAGTCTACTAATGAAATTGTTTTGGCCACTGTGGCACTTGGCAAACCACTATTGTGCCTCTTTTGAATGCTGTAATATCTTTGCCCCCCCCCTCACATCTGTTAGAATAACTGCAAATGTGCTTGTCCAAGTCATATGTATTGCTCCAAAAATCACCTGTTACACAATGTGGTCAATCTAATTTACATCAGGTCAGGCCCAAGTCTAAAAGTTTACATACATCCTAAAGAAGCAATACCAGTCAGTAAGTGCATGTGTTGTGTGTTTGCTAGCTAATTCAGCTATTTATATATTTTATAGTTAAAACAATACCAATTTTAAAACTATGGCGCCTAAACTGAAAAAAACAAAACAAACAAACTTTTATGTCAAATGTTTTGCCATGCTAAAAACTGGCTCAAACAATGTGATGAACATCTAATACACTGCAGAGACTTACTTGGAACCTTCCAGTAATTCTAATAGTTTTTTTTTCAAGAATGCATCCAAGTTTCTTTTTTCTAATGATTGAAGATTGTAAATAAGCTAATGCCAAGAATTAACACTAAACCAGGTGTATCTTGTTTGATTGTAGCCATAAGTTAGGAACTTCAGAAAAAAAACCAAAATCTTGCAAATGAAATGTACATATTTCTTACATAACTAACATCTTATTATCTACAAAATAAAATGGCCTGTTGTATCACTATTGTTTAGGAACATTTTACATCAAGGACCTATACAAATGAATATTCAACAGTTATTTTTCTTTGCTGTATACACTTAAGATTATTACATAATACAAAGAAAAAAGAAAGAATATTTTATACATTTAATTAACTTCACAACAGATCAGTCCTCGTGCTAAAAGAAAAGCAGCTTGGAATGTGTTTCTTGTTCTGATCTAGGTGGAAAGTTTAATAATTTTAGTTATTTTCTGATGAATTTTATATACTAATCAATCTATAATGTAGTCTAGAGCTCCATAAAACCTAACTGGTTGCTGACTTTGGAAAAAACCCAATACAATATAGCACAATTCAAATACAGAAATGGAATGCAGAATCAGAGCATCTAGGGAATGTTTGAATAAATGATAATGTGATTTGACAGGAGTCATACTAATAAATACATAGTTTCCATTAAAAGATATAACTCTCTCTCTCTGCTACAAAGTGTCAAGAAAAGCAAACATGCTGTTTTTTTTTTCAGTTTTTTTTTTAGTTTATGTCAATTAATAAATATTGTATTCACCATCGGGGAAAAGCAAATTAGCTTAAAGTCTACTGCTGCTGCTGATAACCCTGTTTGAATATCATTTGGTGTCAACTCTTCTCACCCTTCTGGTCCAGTTGCATGCATTTCCTGAGTTAATAATACCAATTTCCCATTCAAAGTCTGATGTGTGCAAAGAAAAGAAGCATCGTCACTCCACACAGGTCAAAGTGGATACTAATAACATTTAGATTGGAAACTGCCCTTATTCAGCAAAGTATCAGATGACTGCCGCACAAACCAGCTGTCCATTTACTACTGCAGATGGTGAAGGAAGAAAGTACACTGGGGAAACAAAACTGAGCAAACAACGACAACAACAGATGGAGTGCCAATTGGCTGTTGCTTTAAGACTCCAATTAAAACACATCCAATGACAAAGCTAAAACATTTGAAAGAACAAACAGACGCCAAATTAAGCTATGGGTCGTAATAAACAGAAATGATAAAGTAATCCATTTGTAAGCATAGAGGAAAGTGGTAAAACTATTTACAAGAGTTAGGTGACAAATGTAAGTAAACCTATATAGAGTAAAGAAAAAATTTCAAAAAATTATAAATCTGCTTGGATTAGCTGGACTAACTGTTTCTGATCCCAGAGTATGTAAAATTTGTAATAATAAAAAAAAATAAAACTTGAGTTTCTGGGGAAAAAATCTGTGGAAATAATATTGCATAGAGAAATATAGTATGGTGTAACAAAAAAAAAAAAGAAGCAAAACACATTATCTGATGTCTTGTATGAAATCAAGTCATCATTATTAATAATAGTACTGAAAAATGTCGATTTCAAGATCCATTGCATGGCTGGAATGGGTAACTTGGAATAATCCTTTGATCAAATAAGAGCTAACCATTTGGAAAATAAAGTAACAAGTCAAAAACTAAGAGTTAAAGATTTTGAAGACTGCACCAGCAACATCACTGGTGTGTTGCAGATCAGTATTGTTGTTAAAATAGACGAAGGTGCAATATGAAGAAAACCTATCAAATAACACCTGATTTAAGCAGTGATTGAGGTAGAAACCCAGAGAGCTGCTGTTGGAGGGGGGAGGAGTTGGTATGGCTGTCGTAACACCATCCAAGTAGTTATTGCTGGACTGCTGGCTAAAGCAATGACTTGAAGGTAATAATTCAAGAGTGGGTGTCCCAATCAAATTTCCAGGTGACAGCCTACATCCCTATGAGCTGCTTCTGTGTAGCTGCAGTACCTCGCTGGTGAAGAGCAAGAAACCATGATAGGGAGGTATGCCAAACCTAGCCAGTCTCAACCAAGATTCAAACTTCCGCCCCCCCTCAACCTTAGCAGTCCAGTAGTTTACCACTGGACGACCATCCCGCATTAATAATTTTCTTAACTTTATTACCAATAACATTAATGCTATTATTTCTCTATTCCATGCCAGCCCTATTAGTCAGATTTACAGGAGCAAGCAAAAGCAACCGCCATCTTATCTAATAAGAAATGTGTGAAACTGAAGATTGTAAACAAAATAATTAAAGAACTTAAAGGATTAAAACAGCATGCACCAGGGATGAGGAATCAGTGTATTAGTATACATAAAAACACTATATAAAAAAAAGGGAAATATTTACATAATTGTGAGGGATGCCAATGATGGGTGTTAAAAATAATTCTGACAGATAGTAATATGAAGTTAAAAAACAGTAAGCGCCACAATTTACATATCTCACTCACCTATAGATCAGCGATGCCAAGAATAAAATAGATAAAGATTATAATGACAAAATACCATGAATAATTTTTCAGAAACAGAAAAAAAAAAAAAAAAGAAAATCAATGAATTTTTCCAGTTAAATTAAGATTTTTTTTGAGAAAATTCTTAAATATCTGCATCTGAACTATTTCAGCAGTTTAATCAAATACCCCGAATCTGATGTGGTGGTGGTGGTTTTGGTAGATGTGCAAACAAATAGGGAAGTCAACTGAAAAAAAAAGGGGGTCAAAACACACGAGGGGGTGGTGGTGGTGGTGGCATTTATTCCAGCAGTTTTTATAGCTCCATAACAACATTTACCTCAAAATGTGACGAGCAATTATAGTGCGGTCCATAATTTTTCCAGAAGGTAGCAAAACAGGGTCCTTCATCAAAGTTCCCATGATTGGATCTAGGAATTCTTCAGGAGCGTCCATCAATAGGTCGTCTTCTTCTTGCTGTTCCTCTGCAAGCGCCTGCACAAAAACAGACACCAACCGTCAGTGAGTGGTGTGGCATCAAAAGCATAACAAAGCACAGGCACCAACGTCTGAAAAACTACGAAAAACGAGTTTACGTAAAGGGAAAAAAAAAATATATATTCTCAGTAATAATTCAGTCCTGTATGAAACAAAAAGAAAGTAAAGGAATCCAGTCATAAGTTAAGTTCCAAACCAAGCAACATTGGTTGAGGATTTTTTTTTACAAGTACTGTGGAGCTGGTCACAGCAGGAAAATGCAACAGACGAACTGATACCAAAAAAAAAAAACAAAAAGTTTTAAAAAATGCCACTATGCGTTTCCAATGTTGAGTAATTTATTCAATACAAGGGACACTATCATAATTCTAATTTCTAGCGAATAAAACTCCTTTCCTTTTATATAAACACTAAGAACGGAAACACCCACTTTGTGTTTTCTAGCCTTGACTTGCATCTTTAAATGGCTCTTAGACAAAAAAGAGGAGAGAGAGAGTCTGTAAAGTAAAAATCATTCAAGCACACAACAAATTTACTTCTTGGTCTTATCCATTTTTGAAAACACTCAAAACTGAACAACAAAAAAACCCCATCTCTTATGGGAGATATCATCTTTGTGCATATCTCCTTGAAATTAATCATGCATATTTAGCGCTGCTATCTGGTTTTTGCAAGAATCTTCTGGTGAGGCACTTCAGCTTATGATATTAAAAAGAAAAGTATATTAATCAGTGCTTCTCTATTTCACCAACAACACAGCATCTGGTAAAATAATGGCAACATCTAACATCTCTTAGGAGGATTTTTTTCCCAGCAGTTTCTGGCACTAAAATTTTTGTAATGTGTTATTTACAGAGGGGGGAAAGTTCAAGGGTTGGTGAGGCTGCTCCAATGAAAAACAACAACAACAAGCAGTTAGCTACTTGTGCAGTCCATATATAGAAATGCCTACTGCAGTTTAATATCATTTTAGCATTTGCACATTGAAAAACACACTACAACTGCAATGAGAGCACCGGAGAAAGTTTGTTTTCTGTTGAGGTAGCCAGTTACTGCCAGTAAGGTGAGAGAAAATGGCTCAACCAAACCACTACCTTCTCTAATGGTTGTGACTTAACAAATTTAAATTAGCAGTTATTAATAAATCCTTTATTTCTCATTATACATAAACAAAATAAAGCTATCTGTAAAGATTTATGGCACTCAAAACCTAAAAATAAGTACACACACACACACACACATGAAATGTTAAACAAGTAATTCCTGCAAGTAAAGGCTACAAATATTTACATGCAATAGAGAATGGTCTTGCTTTAGTCCTAACAGTTTCAAATCCCTTTATAAAAAAAAAATAGTAAACAATTTTTGGTAACTCAAAATAGGGTAGAAAGGGACAATGTTACTTCAAGACCTTAAGGTTACTAATATAAAAAAAGAAGAAACCTGAATGTTCAAGATTGCTTTTCTAAGCATCATATATACAAGGGGAAACATGGTGGTCCAGTGGTTAACCTACTGGACCGCTAAGGTCAAGGGCCCAAGTTTTCATGGAAAGGATTAACTAGGTTTCTTCTTGCTACTCTTCACCAGCCAGCTACTATGAGTTTCCTCTGAGCACTCCAACTTCCTACTATAAGAGATCTAATAGTGATTTTCAGTAGGTTTGTTCCTGGCTAGTATCAAAGGATTATGGAAGCCTTTATCCCTAGCATATCTTGGAGCATGGGTGAGATCAAGGACTGCTGAGGAACATGAGAAAGAAGAGGGTCGAATAAACAAGAATTTACATCATGTGATACACCATTAGTAGTATTACTTAAAATTGGCAATGTTTAAAAGTTTTAAATGATTAGTATATTTCCAATGCCAAAATACCTAATTATATGCAACAGGGATTAAAATGAAGCAGCAACCAGAAAGATAAATTTCAGTGAAAGATCTGAAAAGTGAGATAAAATTGTGTAGCATCAAATTCATGTTAATCTCTTTCCTAAGAAAAAAATTTAAAAACATTTTTCCATTGTCACAAAGCATTCAGCAACCTTTAAAACATCTTGATCAAACAGAAGCTGAGAAGAAAAAACAACCTACAAGTATGGTATATCATAGCTAACGAAATAATCTGAAACATGCCTTCAAGGGAAAGGCTTCTTGTGAAGCAAGTGTGGATAATTATGATCTGAAATAACACTGGCCCTATCTGTCTCCAAAGAATTTCACCCCAAGGCAATGTGAAAACAACAGATTGGAAGCATACAGACTGGTTTTCTGGCTACAACCTCACAATCAACACTCCCAAATTTGTAATTACAAACTGCACATCCATTTTACCGCGGGTTGTTGAAGTTTTGTATCAGCTGCACATTGAGTCAAAATCTCCCTTCTACATTTCCACCCATTAGCTTTTTTTTTTCTTTTTAAAACCAACCATGAAAAAAAAACAAACAAACAACCTGTATACCATGAAATGCATTTGTTTTCTTTAAAATCAAAGCTCGCTTGACCATCAGAAATTTATATTATTTAATAATGCTTTAAAATGGAAAGTTAAACTCTAACAGAAACACACGTGCATAAAATTAATAGGTTGCTAACAAGATGAGCCAAAATCAAACAAACATTAAAAAAAAAAAAAAATCAAACCAGGATTTCACAATACATTGGAGAAATTTTATTCTACATAAACGGATCTATAAAAACATGTAACCCCTGTCCAGTGACGTGAGAGAATACCACAATAAATATGTATAATTTGCTTATATAATGTGGGTGCACATGGCTAATGTCACACTAATTTCTAAGGTAATGGCGAAACTATTAAGGTTACATTTGAAAATATTCTCACAGTGGATTCCAGGATTCATTTATTCCCTCTTCTACAACTCATTAATGATGTAATGGAGATGGCTGATAGTAAAATGTAAGTTTACGGAGCTCAAGGCATTCTATAAAGCTAATTTAAAAAAGTAAAATAAAGAACAGTGATACATATTTTACTCTTCTTTATATAAGATTCTGAAAAATAAACATTAGCAGCAAATAGATTAGAATCAATATTTGCCTCTACCTGCGGGATAGCTCAATTGTTTTACATCTAAAAGAATTTTTTAATCCACATAAATGAGATTAAGGTGTAGGTCTGATTTAATAGTGGAGTTGCATTAGACTATATAGTCTAATTGTTAATGAAAAAAAAAACAGCAAACATTGATTTACTTACTTTCATTTGGAGATTAATTTAATAAATTCTCATAAAAAAAAATGCCAAACAGCATTTTTCCATTTTACCTCCTACTCCTCTTTGTTATACTGATCAATGTATTAACAGCAAGTTTCAAGAATTGAGCATCAACATTTATCCAGTAGCAAGAAAACATCGTTTCAGATTCTCAAAACAACAAGATAGAGGAAGATATCCAGCAGAATCCTATAGGACATCAATTAATTCAGCTGAAAGTTTGATTTAATTTCTCTTGAAATGCGAATCACTCAGTAACCAAATTCCACTGGCTTCAATTCGTACTCCATCATAGCAACACAACTACTATAGACAGTTTTCAAAGAAAATACATTCTCTCTCTCTTCTTATATTTAAAAATTGCTTTTCTCTTGGTATCACCACGCTAATTACACAAGCTAACAAAACAAAGAATACCTGTTTAAAAGCATGATGACATAACTGTTTCATTGGCATTCACAAATTTATTAAGCTTAATAATTTGATTCTAATATTAAAGACGATGTAAAAAGAATGTATTTTGTTATTGTAACTTGAGCTTTTGACAGATGCAATTTATTAGTCAGAACTAGTTAAGTGCAGATAGGGATTAATAGAGTATTAAACTATGCAGATAACCAGAAAGACAACATCACTAAGAAAAAACAGAACAATACAAATAACAACCACCTTAATACAATGACTAATGATATGAATAAACAAAAACATCAATATCTTTAGCTTTCATGTTTACTTTGTTAGAATATTCCAATTAATGTTTTTTTTATATATTTCAAACATAATAAATAATTTATTTTTTAAAATTTTAGTTTGTATTTGCCAGATATCTATAGATGCTGAAGTAGCATGGCTATAAATAAGAACTTATATTTTAGGACCAGCTCATTTCTGCTCCAATAAGTACTAACAAAGCATTTGATTTAATACATTTGTCCATTTATTGTTTTTTTTTTAAAAAAAAGAAAAAAAAAGCATCAGGCTTTGGTCCTACCCTATTTATGATACACTGTGCAAGCCTTGAGTCTTTATTGAAAAGAAGATATTTCTGAATTATAAAAACAACCAATGTCAACTTAATATGAAGCCTCATAAACCCAAGTCTTCTATCATGAGGTCTGGGAAGAGTGAAAAATACAGTTTGGATTATGCAGATGTAATGGGGAAATCTTACTGGTACATTTCCAGTAATTAAAGGTTTGGATAATATAGAAGTATGGTAAGCTATTCCATTGTCAGGACATAAAAGAAGGAATACAAATGTTAAATTAATTGAGTAAATGAATGGTAGTGATAGTTGTCTGTAATCAAAATGCTGATTAGCTCGAGAACTGAGCAGATAAACCTGTTTCACCTGAGGTCTCCTATATACACTGATGTTTCCTGCCTACTTATAAACACCCTACTATAGTACGTAGAATGAATACCAATGAGAAAATCCTAATATCGACCTAATAAAAACAAAAAAAAAGGCACTGTTATCTGCCTTTTGATAAAATTTCCTTTACAAGAGAGGTCATGGAGTGTCTAGAAGAGGTATAAGGCTCATCTAATGATCTTGTCAAGAATTCATCCATGGCAATGCTGACACCAATAAAAATAATTCTTTGATAAGAGTTGTGAATAGATGAAATCACCAGTAACAATGTCAATCAATTAACAAATAAAACAACAACAACAAAAATTGGTATGAACTTCTTTACACAAAGATTGTGCATAAAACCTCAGTGGTTACCAGTCTCCTTGTCCTGATTGAACTAGAATTAAATTATATTGATTCAGCAACTGTTTTATAAAATTTTTTTTCAAATTTTCTTCAAGTATGTTACTGATGGACAAACTTGGAATTATCTTTTTTTAAAGAAAATTACATTGAATAATGCAAGGTAAATAACCATTCATCACATTAGGCCTGGCATCAGGAAAAAAAATGGGCTGAAAGTCTAGGCTAAATGAGATGAGTGACCTTATCAAACAATCAAATGCCTCTGGTGACAGGAATCCCAATACAGTAAGGGACTGCCATCTGAGTGAGGATAATAATGTTCAACTTCAAAGGAAAACTTGAACATTTGCCAATAATACATTACTGTGGAATAGTCTTGGTAATGGTAATTCATGAAGACTTTGCTGTCTTATCAAAAATAGAAAGCAAGAAAAATATTTATTTTGTATTCTTTCTACTGATAGTTTTAATTTGGATGTGTACACAGCTGTAAACAATATGGTGATTAAGGTTCAAGTTACAATTCCCAAACAGTAAATTTGAAAGAAAAAAAAAACAAACAAGAAACTTAATGTCTGACTAAAATATCCTCTGTTCACTACTTTTTAAAATCCTCTGTATACCACCTGTGATGCATGTGCACTCATTTTTCTTCAAATCTGGATTACTAAGCCAAAGAGGCTGTGATACAGTGCCTTCCTCATTAATATAAGTCTTTGTAATGAAAAATCTGTATCACTCCAACCCCACGTATTTTAATTACAAGTGTTGACTAAATACACAGCCATCCTAAAAACAAATACTAAATAATGCTATTAGGCTGGGGGTGGTATACGGGAGATAAAAACTGTCATGGTATACAGAGGTTACATAACTTAGTACATGGAACAAGCCAAGCCACAGGGAATTAGTTCATCAGAAACAAGAATTTAAAAAGAACTGCTTTTAAATTTTAAATATCTATTAAGAGTGAATGAGCAGTTTTTCGGGTTGTTACTTTACGTAATCTGTTATTACACAAGTCACTTAGTATCTCAGGGTAACGAAAGAAAGCTAAGTTTTGGAACTTTCTGCCTGGTGTTGAATGTGTGACTTGTAGACAGCATAAAAGCAGAAATGACCGAGTACAATATATAGGTAACAGTATTAACATAAAACATGCACCAGGGTTTCTTTACATCCTTAAGGAAACAGTTCAAACCAGTAATGATGGAAGATAACAAAACCAAATGCATCAACTGTTGAGTAATACTCAGTGCTGGTCAGCTGAAGTAGAGAGACTCTAGCAAGGTGGTTCAGAAAAGCTTATTAGCATTCAGTCATATTCCAGTGTGCAAAGTCTTACCTCAGCCCACAGAAATATTCACTCACAGTGACCTGAAACCCAAAATGTGTTTTAATAATTATGCTTTCTAAATGCAGTAAGCCATGGCTTCAATAAGCAGAACAAATGGAAAATGATTGGCCAGTTGCAGAAATTGGCTGACAATCGTGGAAAACAATCAACATCTGCATACTGAACATTTTTAGATTAAAAAAAACAAAAAAAACTTATAGCTGACAAAAGGAATCTCTCCTCCTTTGTAATCATCTGTCTAAATCAGTGTTTCCCAACCCTTTATCCGCCATGCACCCCTTCTCTCACTGGAAAGGACTGAGTCACCCCCACCCACCCACACCAAACAAAGAGATGGATATTTTGTTGAAAACTTTTATCAACACACTGATATACGTTGCGTTTTGAGGATAACTGTTTAGAATTTAATTCAATGAGAGCCCTGCGCTTGATGACATCCGACTAAAAATGATGTACATGGTTCCAGTTTAGTCAGCTTCAGTCATAGGTCACCCATCCCATCACAAATGTCCAACCTATTTCGCTTTTTGGTCAAAATGTCCATGACGGCTTTGAATCCACATTCTACTAAATAGGATGTTGGAAAAGGAGCAGCATCTTTCTTGCAGCTCCTGACATCTCTGGATAGTTCTCAGAAGTTTCGTCAGTCAACCACATCATTAGTTTCTTCGTTTTATGAACGACTTTCATAGAGTCATTGTGCTGCATTTCTGCCAGTTCATCTCAGTAACACCTATCAACATCATCAAGTTGACAGAGAAATGGTTGTGTCAAACACTCCGGAAACTCCATCATTTGCAAATCTGCGAATCGGACCTTGAATTCAGTGATCAATGAGGCAACATGGTCACATATTACTGTCAAAACAGTTGCTGATCGGACAGTGCAGCAAATGGCTAAAACTGGTGAAATCCTTCCTGCCCAGATCTCCTCTCCTCAGCTCTAACTTGGACACAAAGCCAAAAATCTTGCACTTGGACTCAATTATGGTCTTTTTGGTGCCTTGAAGATTGCAGGTCAAAGTATTCAGCTTGTCAAAAATGTCTGAGATAAAGAGTCATAGCCATCGCATCTTCATCACGCAATGGTTCAATAACTTCAAGATCCCTGCAAAACTTGAAAATGGCATCATAAAGATCGACAAATCACTCCAGGCATGGTCCTTTTGAAAGCCAGTGTACTTGAGTGTGGGAAAGCAACCTTAAACTGCCCCTCTGCATCTTTGCAGAATGCTTTGAAAAGTCTTTCTGTTTTCGGGTTGGTTTTAACGTGGTTGATTACTTTGATGATTACTGTCATAATCACAGGGTTGTCTCTTTTTAGTAACTGGAGGAATCCATTCCTCTTCCCCATCATCGACAGTGCTTCATCAGCAGTACTTGATACTATGTTAGCAATGGGAATGTCATGGTTATTAAAAAATTCCATGAACAGCTGGTATATGTCCTATGCAGTCATAGTTGTCTCAAATGACCGACAGAACAGCATCTCTTCACTGAAATCAGCTGCCTCTATGTAACGAACGAGGGGAGAAGAATACTTTTGACTGTCCCTCACCGCTGACTCGTCCAAATGAATGGTAAATGGCCTTTGTCTATGTTTACAAACGAGTTGATCCACCACATCTGAGGCCATCTCATCGATTCTGCGCTGGACGGTATTGTTGCTCAGAGGTATAATCAACACAGGATTGTCCAATCTTTGCAGTAGTTTTTGTGAACACACGCAGCGCAGGTATGATTAAATTCTTGCCAATTGTGAGAGCATTTCCACACTTAGTGATGAAAAGTGACATTTCATAGCTAGTGACCAGTCCTGCATTTTGCATGGATGTCTGTGACTTAAACATCGAGAGTATTATGGTCTTCTGAGCCTACATCTTGTTCTCATGATCGGCCTTTAGATCCCAGAAATATGACGGGTTTGTATCAGTATGCTCCCCATGTTTGGATAGCAAATGTACCTCCAGTTTTGCTGGTTTCATAGAATCATTGCATAAAGTCTGATCACAAAGTAAACAGCAGCAGTCTCTCGTCAGGTGGAAAGGCGATACAGCCATACTTCAGATATTCAACAGAGTACTTACGTACTTTCTTCTTAGCTGAGCTGGCCATAATATAGGTATACCACTCAGTTCACTTGTGTGCATCCATACTGTCCCATGAAGTCCCTATCCAGCTTTTCTAGCCTCCACTCCAAGTGGTGCCAGCCAATGGGAGCGCGGCCCAACCACACAAGTCCCACTGTGTAACAGTCCAAGATCTGGCTCAGGGCCTTTTGCCACCAGACCCATTGTCCAGAGTGGCAGGACGACTTCCAGCCTCTGGTCACCATCGGCAGTGCGTATTGTTTTTGTGGCAGAGCAACATGATGCTGTCTGAGGCCGGCAACACCAGGATAAACTGACCCAGAGGGTCTATGACAGGGGTGGGCAAGCTACGGCCTGCGGGCCACATCCGGCCCGTTGGTCTTTTTAATCCGGCCCGCCAAAGATTGGTACAGAATTTCCCAAATCATATCATAGTTATGACTGCATTCATTTGACCTTGTCCTGTAATGCCTGGTAATTCCACCAGATGGCGCATTTATTTTGCACAGCCCGGGCCGCTCTTTGTTATTACTCTGCTACTGCTCTGACCACAGAACCCATTCGCAACAATGAATGGGCCAAAGAAAAGAAAAGTCGACAGCGAGTGCCAAGTGTTTAATAAGGAATGGACAACTAAATACTTTTTCCCTGAAGTCCGGTCAAAGGCTGTATGTCTTATTTGCCAAGAAACCGTCGCGGTTTTAAAGGAATACAATGTCAGCCGTAACTTTTCCACCAAGCATGCTAATTATGCTAACAACCAGTCAACGCAAAAACGGACAGCTACCGCTCAGAGGTTGGCAGCTAATTGGCAGGCTCAGCAAAACACCTTTATCCGACAAGCTGCCATCCAAGAATCAAGCACGAAGGCAAGTTATTTGCTGGCATTCAAATTAGCAAAGACCAGTAAGCCTTTCTCTGAAGGGGAGTTTCTCAAAGAGTGCACGGTAGAGACAGCAGGTATCTTGTGTCCTGAGAGTAAGAACAAATTTGAAAAAATTAGCTTATCATGCAGGACAGTGACTCGACGTGTTGAGCTGATTGATGAAGACTTAGTTAGCAAGCTAAACAAAAAAGCTGAGTCATTTACATTATATTCCTTGGCACTGGATGAAAGTAATGACATTAAGGACACCGCTCAGCTTTAATTTTCATCAGAGGGATTAATGACAATTTTGAGATAACCGAGGAGATTTTGGCCATGGAATCCCTACAAGGGAAAACGCGGGGAGAGGACTTGTATAACAGCATGTCTGGGGTCATCATGAGGCACAAGCTACCTTGGAGTAAGCTCGCCAACGTTACCACAGATGGATCACCAAATCTGACACGAAAAATTGTCGGGTTGCTCAAAAGAATCCAGGAGAGGACGAAAAAGGACAACCCCGAACAGGAGGTAATTTTCTTACACTGCATAATCCACCAAGAAGCACTGTGCAAATCCATATTGCAGCTTGACCCCGTAGTGAAGCCAGTTGTAAAGCTCATTAACTTTATTCGGGCGAGGGAACTTCAGCATCGTCAGTTTATTAAGTTTCTTGAAGAGACTGACGCCGATCACCAGGACTTACTTTACCATTCCAATGTCCGTTGGTTAAGTTTGGGGAAAGTATGTCAACGAGTGTGGGAGCTAAAACAGGTGATTATCTCATTTTTGGAGCAACTTGAGAAAGTTGACGATTTTCCTGAGCTGAGTGACGCCGATTGGCTTTGTGATTTAGCTTTTGCTGTGGACATTTTGACACACATGAATGAGCTGAACGTAAAGCTACAAGGGAAAGACCAGTTTGTGCATGAAATGTACACAAACGTCAGAGCCTTCAAAACCAAGCTAGCTTTATTCTCAAAGCAAATGTCAAACAAGTCATTCACTCATTTCCCCACACTGGCGACACTGAAAGAGGCCCCTCGGCATGTGAAAAAATACAGGAAATCACTGGATGACCTGCATGGAGAATTTTGCGTTCGGTTCTCTGATTTTGGAAAAATTGACAAGTCACTTCAGCTGGTGTCATGTCCCTTCACACAAGATCCTGAAACGGTGCCACAGGAGTTGCAGTTGGAACTAATTGATCTCCAATGTGACACCATCTTGAAGGAGAAGTTCCACTCTCTGAAACTGGATGGGTTTTATGCTTCATTAAGCCCAGCCAAATTTCCAAGCATCCGGAAGATGGCACAGAGGATGCTGGTGTTGTTTGGATCTACGTATGTCAGTGAACAGACTTTTAGTGTGATGAACACCAGCAAAGCACCCCACAGATCCCAGTTGAGTGATGAACACCTCAGATCTGTTTTGAGAATTGCCACAACAAAACTAACACCAGACTTTGACGCACTGGCAAAAAAAGGTGATCAACAACACTGCTCTCACTAAAAGTGAATGTAAGTATTAACACTGTAATGCCATTTTTGTTTATCTTTGATATGCTGATATGATATGCTTTGATATGCATCTTGTGATGGCCCGGCCCGTCTGTCAAATTTTAAAAGTCAATGTGGCCCCTGAGCCAAAAAGTTTCCCCACCCCTGGTCTATGACATAATCAGGCGACCGATGGCTACACCACCATGCCTGTGACTGGGCTGACTTGCCATAGACAAGAATTCATGGTTGTCGCAATGCTGTTACTGAGTACTATTTTCAGTGTGTATTTGAATTTGAAGTGTTTTGGTAGGCATGCATCTCCACCTTTACAGAAGCAGGCAGCACTCTCACATTTGTAATAACAATAATAATAATAATACCTGATGTATACGAGATCAGGCCTGAAAGGGCCTCTTCAAGCAACATAAGCATTGCATTTTTATACCTTTGGCCCTCACTTCACCCTCAAAGAGAGGCACGAACCCATTAAATTTTGTTCACCCCTATGGACCCCTTGGAATTTGGACCCCCAGTTGGGAAACACTGGTCTAAATGCTTTGATACTGCTGCAGTTTGCTGAGCTTATGAAAAAAGGTCATAATATAGGGCATTGGCCTCACTACCAGAGCAAGATACAGGTGCAGCTGATGTCAGACCTGGCCCTGATATATAGTGGAAGAAAACACATGAAATATGTTGATGCAGAATAGTGAGAAACCAAAATAAATGTGATTGCTACCATAACAAGCAAGTAAACAGTGTTAACTTGCTGACCAGCCATTACAGGCAATGCATATCTCTCTAATGTAGGGTAGACAGAATATGTTGAATGTAATAAGATACTTGCCTTTATCTTATCATCGAGTACCATGAAATCGCCTATTATCTGTGGGGGCATTCCAATCTTCTTGAGAACATTAATGGCTTTTCCCAGAAGCTCAGGAGAATATGAACGTCCATCAGAGGATACAGCTAAACAGAACTGTTCACTGCCCCCCAGGTTTAGGTAGATCTTGGTGATGTTACCCACAATCTGATGTGGCTTAAACTCATATTCATTTTTGTCCTTCACATTGAAGCTCTTCTGCTTAGGACCAACCTGTCACACACACACAAAAAAGAAAAAGAAAAAACACAAAGTTATTTTTAGTTGAAATCATTCGCATTATTTTCCTGATGAAATAAAATCAAAAAATAAATTTACATTGCTTCAAGGATGGGTAAATTTTTTATTTTATTCTGTTGGCCACATAGCAGGCATTCAGAAAGCATGCTAGGGCATCCCTATTCATCAGTCATTTGTGACCTCTTTCGGAAATGTTTGCTTACAAAACAGAGGATGAACTGAAGAATGCTAGAATTTTCTTAACAGAGACGTGCAGGTTAAACAATTTTGTTTCATTCAGTGATGAGTAAAGCCAGTCTGGGCCCTCAGAGTTGAACGTTGAGGTGACTCACACCATAAGTTAATCAGCTCCAGTTGTTCAAGACGGCAGCTGTAGCTCCTCAATTTTCTTAAAGTCAGAAATCCAATAGCAAAATATTTTATTTAAATCACTCAACATTTGCTGTAGTTTCCAGTCATACTGGAAGACAATAGATTGACATTCTGGAAATATGAAAATACATCCCTCACCTGCCTGGAGGACAGGGGCAGCTTGACTTTGAATGCTTTCACAGTTGAGTACAGTTCATGTGCAAACACTCCCTTGACCCTCTTTTTTCAGGTTCAAGTCATTTAAATGTCTCAATGTCCAGAGCAAAGGCAAAGTCAGGAGTCAATCTGCATCTTCATGCTGTGAGGAATAACCTTTTCTCTTAATTTCCAAGAACATGTTAATTTCTTCCTTCAGTTCCCACATGACTTTTACCACTTTTCCTATACTAAGCCAAAAGTTACAGGTGTGATACAAAATGTGCATGCTTCACATCAATATTTTTGAGCTGACAGTGATTTATTCCTTTTAGCTCAACTAAAATTAACAAGCTTAAAAGTAATGCTCATCAATGATCAAATCTATAATGGTTTTACAAAGAACCCCCCAGTGGATAATCCAATAAAAATATACAACTTCTAGGTCCAGATTCATCTCTTCAAAAGTCCAGCATTTTAACCTGTTAAGTTGGGAGACATTATGACAGTAGCCAACTTTTCCCAAAGCAAATTGTGACTTCTGATGCAGTTCTCCAATCTGTTGATGTATCATTCGTAGATTCCATGGACAGCAATTCTTATGAAAATGAGTAGCTGAACTGTCCTTGATGTCTGTGCTATTATCCAATGTGTACTACTTTAATAACTCAGCTTTCTTATTTAACTGTGGTGGCAATCAAGTCTGAATCAGCTACTTTGAGGAAGATGCACTATTGTTCTCCTGGAAAAACTGATACCTTTGAACATCTTTTAGTTCTCAGGATAAATTAAATATCAGCTGCATAAACCATAATTAAAATGACTTACTGTGCTTTGCATGATAGTGTGCCAACACCAATCCTGCTGTTCCAGAGTTTTGTTTTGCTTACCGAATGAGTCTGATGTTTCTGTAACTGAACCTTTTCAAATTTTTTTTTTATTAGCTGTTAACTACTGCAAAAAGTCTGTATGCTTAGAACAATAGTGACAACTCATGTTGTACTTCAAACCTGCCATGCTTTCATGACAGGTCAACCTCAATTTTTGTGCCTGTTCTTTTTAAACATCCTGCATTCTCTGTCTCTGTTTTTCTTATTGGAGACACTCATCTTTCATGAAAGTCACAAATATAAATCAATGCCAAGAAATTCAGAACCCAAACAAGAATCAAGTAGAGTAGCATTGAACAGATACTGTTGACTGCTTGGCTTTTGTATACCCTCTCATTTCTGGTCTCCAGAGCTGCAATGACCAATCACTCAGAACTTCCAATGTCATGATTAATCAGTGACATAGGTTCAAGGTGTTTGGTTTCTAGTCATTGGCTGGCATGAACCACCACAGAATACCATATAGCATCTAATTTTCATTTGTGGGTTCATATTAGTTATCACCATTATGCAACCACATGATATCCAGCTTTTGATTGTCAGTCTACATGAGTCATCACACCTGTCAGTGCCGCACTGCACTGCACATGACCATTCAGTACTCACTAGTTCTACCACTAAGGGGCACTGGTGACTCATCACCTCAAGGCAGCTGGTGGGGGCTGCTCAAAATGCTGCCATTGGCTGTTGTTTACCTATCTCTGGCTCATCTTAAGAAAATATAGGTTTTTAAAACTGTGCAAGATTTATTTTCTTAGAGAAAACAATTATTTTGTGATGTTAGTTAAATCAAGTGCCCCTCATCTAACCAAAAACGTGAAGACAACCAGAGACTTACCAAATGCAAGAGGAAGTAGTTCAACATTACTGCTATCCTATCAATCATGGTCTTATGTGTAAATATGGATGTTATTTCAGTTGTCAGTAACTCTATTGCCCGAATGGTGGAGTTCCCCATCATGTTGTGGTAGCGGGCCATCAAGCCAACACGCCGTAAACTCTGTTCCTGCTCCCTCCGCCGCTCCGCTGATAGCTGGCTCCATGCCCCTTGATTCTTTTCCTGTTGCTTTTTACGAATCTTACTCATGTACTGAAATTTAAAAATCATTGCGATCACAATAAATTACTGCATAATGAAAAACAAAGATCATTACACACACACACTTGAATTTCCTATGCAGTATTTCGCTAAAACTATATTTGCTTTTCTCTTTAAATTGCTGAAATGTGAAACAACATTTGGAACAATTCTTAATTTTAACAACAACAAAAAAAAACAACAAAAACAATAATTTATTTCAAGCAGTCTAAAATATAGAATAAATATATATGCAGTGAACTCTCTCTTAACTAAAATAATTGGTGCACAACCCTTCTGGTCGATGGATGTTTTCAGTTAATAGAAACTAAAGTTGTACAGAGCAATCAGAAAGTAAACTCTGCAGTGGAGTATTTTTGTAATCATCTTTGATTCCTCTCCCTGTGATTTGTTGTTTTGTACTGTAGTTCCCAAATGACCAACAGGTGTTGGCAGTAAGATTTGCAAAAGCGAAACGTGATTTTCGTGAGGTTGTAATGTGCGTGTGTAATGGTTCTTTCAAACGCCAAGCGAGTCTCTCTCATCGAGGAAGGAGTTCTTACAAGAATTTCCTGATGCAGAGCTTCCACACAGAAACGTGATCAGCAGATTTGAAGACACTGGTTCAGTTGAGGATTATCGACGACCAGGTGGGCCAAAAGGTGTTGGACGAGGAGAAGCTGTCAAAAGGTTCGGGTGCGATGCTTCAGAGCCCCTCAAAATCGTTGCGTCGACTTTCTCAGCAAGCGAACGTTTCATATGGAAGCGCACATAACACTTTAAAGGAGTTAAATTTTTACCCATATAAAGTGAACACTGAGCACGAAATGAAAGCTGCAGACCACAGTAAGCGAGTTGAATATTGCAACTGGTTAAAAAATTTTATTGATGTAAATGCTGATGACATATTGGATAAAACTTTTTTCTGATGAATGCTGGATTCATCTCTCTGGATATGTTAATAGCCAGAATACCAGAATTTGGTCTACTAAACCACTTCATGACAAAAAGATCGGCTTATGGGTGGCTATATCAAGGAAACAAATTATTGGGCCAATATTTTTTTTAAAAAAAAACCCATAAATTAGGAGCGTTATTGTGACGACATGCTGTATCCTTTTATTGGTGAGTAAGACGAAGAAGAAATCGAAGACGCCTACTTCCAGCAGGACGGAGCCACTGCTCGCACATCTGCTCATTCGATGAAACTGTTGGAAGAAGTGTTTGGTGATCGGCTCATATTAGAAGGAATTTGGCTGGAGGCTCTCCTGACCTCACAGATTTCTACCTATGAGGAGCAGTGAAAACGAAGGTCTTTGAAAATAATCCCCGCTCCATCGATGAACTGAAGCAAAACATCATCAATTTCATTAAAGGAATAGCATCTGAAGAATTGCAAAACGATTTTGAGAATACGAAAAAACATGTGTGAAAATGTTTAAATGCAAGTGGGGCTCATTTTCAGCATTTATTGTAATACATAGTTTATTGTAAGAGTTAATGTGTTGAAATACTGAAATAAAAACACAAATTTTCCACTGCATAGTTACTTTTTGATCACCCTGTATTAGAAGGTTAGGTACATTTCCTTAAAGTTTTTTTATTTTTGGAATTTAAGGAAAGTTTACTGCATGGATGAATAATAAATAAAATAAACCCAAATTTGAAATTATTTATTGAAAACAAAGCATTAAAATTATTAAACATGATATCCTGCTTTAATAAATTTGAAAAAAATTCATTCAATCTCCTACTATATGAAATCTCAACAGTATAACCTATATCTAACTTGTATATTCAATCATAGTGTTTATGTTTATGTTCAAATTAAAGTGTCTGGATTTTCTATATTTCAATATAAAATATTGAATTATAATACGATCTGCTCTCACCTTCATGTTGCATGAAACAAACACTGCAAGTCATGAAAAGTTGAGATGAAATTTTTGGTAAACTGTTTTATTACCTGAAAATCAATAGATCAGAAATCCCACAAAAAAAAAAATGCTGCAAACTGAAATTTAATTTTTAATTTTTATCTCTGAAATGTTTTGGTTGCCAAAATTTTAGCTAAAAGCAGCCATATTTTATCTTTATTAGTTTTTAAATACAAATGTTAAATTTTAATCACTGTATACCACCCTTAACATTGAAGGGTTAATAATTGTGTACACCTATGAAAGAATAGGAGAGATACACAGAAGAAATGTCAAGTTTATAAAACTAAACATCGTGACTGATGCTGCATTAAACTTATCTTTATTAAGCTATCAAGATGCAATTCCCTCAGTTGTGATCAACTTTATGATGCAATATCTGGATGAAGTCCAAAGGTTAGCATTTATCATTTTGATAAATGTCAGGGGTGACTAACTTACACAATCACAATGTGGCAAACCCCATTATCCTTGATGGAGGCAGATGTGTATGCATAATTAATATACTTCATGACAAGACCAGGCAAGAAAAATAATTTAAAGAGGAATCTAAGATCAATAACAATCTCTCTTAGAATTCTCTCTCTCTCTCTCTCTCTCGAAATATCCTTATTTAAAATGGGTACACCTGACTAATGCTATTTTCACACAAAGAAAATGTATTTTCTCATTAAGGGTAATTTTTACAGCAGTCTATCTTTTATTGCACTAAAGATAAATCCACTGAATAGATTTTCTTCTTCTCTTTCAAGCAGAAATTCCTGAACATAAAAGATGCATCATCCAAAAGGGGATTTTATATCTGCATTTAAACTAAAGACAAAACATCATTTCCTTAAAAAGCACAACTTTTCTCAAGCATTCAGGTAAAATGACTAAGCCTACAAAATAAGTAATTTGAAGCAGCTTTGTACATCAGAACAACGTTTAGAGCAGAAAAAGACTGCAACAGGTAAATTTAAAAGTTAAGAGACAGCACAGTAAATAATCAGAAAAAATTTTGTTAAAGGCATGTTTTTCAGACACCGTTTTTCTATTGCTCAAAAACAAAGGTAAATATTATTTTGCATAGCCTCACTTCTCTTAAATTAAGACAGAATTTCATTGTGACAGAATTTTTAGGAAAAAGCCGATGCCAACCGCTCGCATTTTTAGCTTTTATTCAGACAACGCAGAACATGGTAAACTAATGCATAACTTGTTTTAGCGTTATACATGGAGTCAGAAAAGAAAAGAGAGACTAGTTTAAATCCAATAAATCAGGCTTGGATTACAGAGTTGCACAAGAAGAAATTCTCATACTCCAAGATTGCTAAGTGGGTTGGGTACAGTAAAATAACGTATTACTTAGCCTGAAAGCCGTATGAGAAATGAGTAGCTACATTTGATGATGCAGAAGTGGCAGAATTTCCCCACAAAAATTATGCTCAGACTGATCAGAAAAAAAAAAACAAGTGCGCTGGTCCATTTTGGACAGATAAGATGTTCTAAGAGATTTGAAGGACCAATCTCTGCAAGAACTGTCCAAAGGCAGGTTTTTGATTTCAAGTTGATCACTGGTCTTTAATAGGCGTACCACAATCTATGAAGTATTTCTCTTCCTCACTGGATTTATCACTTAAATATATAATTTTTCTTTTTTTTTTATACCATGTTTATTCATAAAATATTCTTCTTGTTTGGCAGTAAAGTGTCTGTTAAGTATTTTAAACAATGGCTAAACCACAAGCTGCATAAAATTTTCTATTATTTTTGTAAAACTGACATTGTGTAAGATTTTTTTCTTTTTGCAATGGAAAAAAAAATTCACAAAAAAATAAGGAATCTTCCACTAAAGCAATCTAAAAATATCGTATCAGACCAGTTATTGGAGGGGGGAAAGGGTTGATATTTATACCATACAATCATAAACAAGAAGCAAGGGACAAAAGCGGGAGATTATCCTATTTTTGCACAATAACAGCAATAATATAAAGTAAAGACAATTTAAAGTAACTGAAGGAAAACTCAATCAAAAGCTACATTTATGACAATAGTAAGGATTATTAAAAATGAGACACACACCAGAGATGAAGATGGATATCTAGTGTGAATACAAGCAGCTGTATCATCGAGGGCATTCACAGTTGAAGATTTTGCTAAGTTGTGTAATGTTAAAAATTTTTTTTTTTGCACTTTTCAATAGAATTCTAGTATTTCTGTTATCGCATCTTGAATTGTATTTATTTTATCACAAAAAAAGAAGAAGAAATGAATGCCCTCAAGAAATTTTGTTCTCTTTTCGAGTTGTTTCATAACAAAATCAGTATGGATTCAAAAATTCAAATCGCAGCTTTAAAAGTAGCTTTTCTCTGAAATCTGATGAAGAGTAAGAACTACCGTCATCTCACCAAGACACAAGAAATTCCAATACCATCACTTAAAAATGAGGAAAAAAAAAGAAAAAGAAATCAGTCCTATCTCATTTTTTAAGTAGATTTATTGATTTGTGTGTTTGGACATATACAGCCAAATAGATTTTGATTGATCCATGGTTTTTGGCATATGCCAAATTTTATGATGACACAATACATCTGAATTCTATAGCCACATTTGTTAATACATTTATGAAGTTTTGTCATAACTGTTTGTTTTGCATGTCAAACTAAAACTTAATTATTGTGCAAATAATTAGAAAAAAAAATTGTGTACATTAATAAAATGATAGATTCTCCCTTTGGGGAACCAGTAATCTGGTGATTAGAACCAACTCGGTTTGGCACGATTTCTTCTAGCTCATCTTCACCAGCCAACCACGTAGATTTACTGCAGGTGCTCAGAAAAGTTCTGGTAGGGACTGTCACTAGAGCTAATAAAAGAAACTTATCAAAGCCACCCATCAAGTACTATTCTTGACCCAAGACACACTGTTGAGGCCATTAGCATCTCTTCATTTCCATAATTACTTGTAGCTAGCTATGTGACTTACAGAAAGAAATATATGGGAGTTTCTCCCCAAATTCAACCCATCCATATGGCCATTTTAATAATAGTTAGCAGGATTTTAAAAATTTATAATTGTACAAACAATTTAATTAGGTTTACCTTCTGATTTGCTGTAACAAAATGGAATCTGGTTTATATTTGCTGATAATCTACCTTCAGTGTAACACTATGAAAACTCAAGAATGCCTAAAAGTAGAATATGGTAAACTGTCTCCCAAGCTCAAAAGCAGATCCAAGGCAAATTCTTTTCCTGTTATACTTTTTATTGGTTACATTTCTTAACATGTTTTTTTTTTTTTTTCCATAAAAAAATTTGCATTTTCCTTTCCTGAAGAATTTACTTCATTTGCCATACTGACTCATCAGCTAAACATTCAGAAACAACTGGCAAAGATCAGAACCTAATGTCAGTTTTGTAGCACTGCAATGTGGAGGGTGTTATAAATTACTTTAAAAAGCCAAAGAGGGATTCAGATTGCATACTTAGCTGCTTTAAGTAGTCAACACGGGTCAATAGAATTAGTGAGAAAATTCAGGTGTGCCTGTATCTTAAGCAGTTACTGTAGCTCCATAGCTGAACAATGTATTAATGCTGCTATTTCTAGTAAAAATGCAATTGATGGAATTTGTGCTTGAATTCAATGGTTGGCTGTTATTATTAGCGTTAACAATCCAGTACGCACTGACTATTCCATAAACAGTTGTGTGTTAATTATGCTGTCTATCTTGGAGTACACCAGATTTTCATGTGTGAATGCGGTAAAAAAGAGGGGAAAGAAGGAAAAACAAAAGGATGCAAAGTTAAAAAAAAATAGAAGCATACAAGAAAAAAATTTAATCACATCATTAATTGCCACAGCACTGAATTCTGACATAACATGTATGGTATTCATTCATAAAGATGAAAATAAAGAAAGCAAGTCACTTGCAGTAAGAACTGTTCCCAAATGCTTAAAAGCTTTTTAAAAATTTCTGCATTTTGCTTAATTTTTTCACTTTAAAAGCATCTCACTGTTTGCAAATCAACTCCAATGTCTCTATAGAACTGTCACGAAAAACAATTTGTAGACAAAAAAACAAACATACTAAATTCTAATTCCTTTTGAATAGCATTTCCCTTTTTTGTGTACACTGATGTCTACAAGAGAGAGAGGGAGAGAGAGAAACTTGGTGAAGGATTGTAGTCTCTCAGTTGTCTTCTGGGAAACATTGCCAATGAATGTTGTACAATATGGAGTCCCAGCATTTCCAAACTCTTCATTTCTTTTTTTAGAAATGGGAGGAAAACTATGTGGCCAGGCCAGCTGGTGAAATCGTGCCAGATAGATATATCAAACTGAGTTGACCAAAAGCAAACTCAAGCTGTCAACCATAGCAGTCCAGTAATCCACCACCATTTAAACAGTCAATGTTTTACATTGCACAGATATTTTATTTTCTTCCAGCAACCCTATCTTGCCACAGGTGTTCCATCTATTTCTAAACCAATGAAAAATCTGTTTACAAACATTGGTGGCTGCTGTTAGGTCTTTTAGTTATTTCCAGAATTAGCATAACCTAGCCTGTTAAACAACTGTTTAATCATACAAAGTTCATACACAAAATTAGGCATGTCATAGTTTACTTGACAACCACAATGGAAGTTATGGTACTGCATTAGTTTGCTATGCTAAATCAGCTAGAGAGATAGTGAGAAATTAAACATGACAATAGTCACACATCGAACAAAATATTACTGCATTAGTGTTGCAAGAAAATAATGAAATTTTCATACACACATCACGAAAATTTTTTAAAATGACATTAATTCCAGTTCTGTATTATCTAGAAAAATGATATTACGATAGTAATTTTCATTCTGTCAAATTGTAGACATAAGACAGTGTTGAGTGAGTGATTCAGATTCCATCATCAAATTAAGCAGAACAGTACAGGATATTAAAAACTTTACGATATACATCAAAGAAAGAAAAGTTATTTTACTGTCTATAAAAAAATTATATGAAATCAATAGTGACACATTATGTCTGAATTTTATAAATAGCTCGTCTGTGATCCATTCATTTAACAGACAATTGTAAAGCCAAGTAAAAATGTAACTGCTAAAACTTATTCAAAATAACAAACTTTTTGTTTTTTTGTTTGTTTTTTTTAACATAAGTCATTACAGTAAACAGTACACGCTGACCAAGACTTGGAGCGAAGGGCCCTACAAGTAATAATGCAAGAAAAAAGACCATGCATAACTATGGCATCAGATTATCACAATTAAGGATGAACAGTAGAACCTCAGGTGCATTCTGAACCACAATTTTACACAGACAAAAAAACAACAACAACAACAAAAACACTTTAATTATTTCTTAGGTTTCACATGAGAAAAGACAAGAATGCCAGATGTTTTTTAGTATTTGGCATACTTCCTCAAACAACAAACTCTGGCTTAACTATAGTATTTATTCTTTTAGTCAATTTATTGGAGGAGTCTTCTTTGTGGCAGGAGGCAGACAACATGGATTTTTTTCTATTCTCTTTTCTTCAGATACATGGATGTAGTTTGTGGGCCAGCAAAACTACTATGGCGGGGCAAGGATGAACTGTACCTCAACCAAACTGGTGACAGGCTTTCTGTAAGGTGGATAAGCATGCAGCAGGTAAATGTGTATTTTCCGATCAAGGAAACTACCCTTTGTCACTGTGGCAGGAAGTTTTTTTTTTCATAAAAGGACAGTTTCTCCAGTTCTATAAGCCTAAAACTGCAAGTAATCCTGGTAAAGATTCAGTCCAAAACATTACAAATAACGAAGATAATAACTGCAAATATGGGCTAATAAAGAAAAGATATGCTGAATAAAGAGCATTAGCTTCCAATGCAGATCAACTGATTTGGAGTAAATGAAACATGAACTCAGCCTGACATTATTAATAGTGAACTTTCAGGAATGAAATGGTGAGGGAATTGAGTTATGTCTGAAATGATTTAGTTGCTATTTTGTTTAAGACCAGGTTACTTAAAGTGTATAGGTAAAAACTTGAGCCACAAAAAAGCAATGATTTTCTCAATGGAGTAGTTTATCAGGTTCCTAGTTGTAAAATTACTGTAATCTAAGTGACTTTAATTATCCAAACAAAATTGGTTCAAACTGGAAGTTTGCCAATTACCAATTAATTTATCGATGCTTTACAAGGTTCCATTCTTTATTAGATTGTTTCTGATCTAGTAAATAAATTCAGTTTTTCTGGACCTCTGGATAATTCTGATCATAACTCAATACATTAGGTTCTAAATATAACTAAAGTTAAAAAAGTTTAAATGTGTTGGATTTTAAAATGTGTTAATGTCAACTAGAAATGTTTCTGAATTTAGTAAAGTAGGATCTCCTTTCACCTGCAAACAGTGATGATATAAATGAAGACTGGGATACCTTCTATACAGTTTTAAAATATTCTTATGAGAAAAAAAAATTTATTAATTAACAAACAAATGAAAAATGATTACATGGATGCAATGTTTTGCATAAAAATCACCCCAAAAAAAGGAAATTGTTCATAAAAGCTAAACCTACAAGACAACTCTCTGAACAGATAAAATATAAATCTGATCAAACAAAGTGCAGTGATCATGTTACTGCCATGAAGAAACATCACAAGAACCAATTAGAAGCTACTACCTAAACACATGTATAAGTAAAATAGAAAGTCACATGTATGGACATAGTGGAACCATTTTAAAATAAACCAAGTATAAGGTTCAGGAAACCGCCAATAGATTCAATACTTATTTTTATAATGTCTTTGTTTAATATCATTGGACAGTTCCTCAGGCAGAGGTCTTAAATATTAATCACTGTATAGTCGATGTAGAATTATACAATTATCAAAGAAAACACAGAGAAACTAACTAGCAAACTTAGAGCAGGTAAAGCAATTCGACAATAAGAAATTCATCCTAGATAATAAAATTAACCAGTGGGAACATCACCCTAGTATTTAAAAGAGGCAGATTCTAATAATTACAGACCAGTTCGCTAAATGTCAATAATAAAAAATACTTGAAAAAAGAAAAAAAAATTGTTCATTTAGAAGAAGAAATATGAGTTGTTTAGAAACAATCAGTACAGTATTCATTCTGAAAAATTTTCAACAAATTTACTAAAATTTATTTTAAAATGATAGTGCAAGCTGATACAGATCTACAGAGACATCTGTTGGAAACATGAAAGGAAATATTTTACAATAGAATGAGAATTATTTACATCACAAAGTTTGCAGAGTTGTTGCAGATGGAGCTTTTTCCGAAACTCAACGTATCACCAGTGGGGTAGCTTAGAGTCCAGGTTTACAAAATAGCATAAAGGTTGTATACAATACTAAAATTTATGGCAATGTTAATAATAGCAAATGATCTTAGAACAACGTAGGTTGATTTAGATCACTTAGTAGAATGGTTTTATAATTGGCAAATGGCATTAACTCACCATTTCTCACTCCAATGTACAAATCATTGGTAAGATTCATTTTGTAGTATGCAATTCAAGCACAAAGTCCACATTATGTAAAAGATGTTGATAGTTTGAAGACAATTCAACACTGACTTACTTGGTTGATTAACAAGTTACATAGCCATAGTTATGAAGAAAGAGAGGGGATTTGATTACTTAGTTTAGGCTACAGATATTTTCATGGTGACAAGATTAAGGGTTTAAAAAAGTGTTTTGCTAAGAAATGCATTTAATAGATTCTTTTGATATCAGAGGTACACTGCATGTAACTAGAAGTACAATTTTAAAATTAAAAACAAAAACGAAAACACCTGAGATCAGATATTAGAGAACAGTACTTCAGTAATGATATTGCCCCAGGTTAGAAGTTTCTTTTTACCAAGTCAGAAAGCAGCAGCAGACATCATGAATGCATTTCAAGAATACACTGGATACCAATTTTTCAGCAAAAAAGGTACTTGGTATCACTTTAAAAACTTTCTGACTATCTACATCTATGGTGGAAGAAAAGAACTCTTCAAATATTCCAGAATCATTTCAAACAGAGAACTTGAATTCCACTACACAACAGCAAGGTTATCCAATCTGTCAAAGAAACACCAATTAATCCTGCTACAAGTTCTCATGCAGCGCTAACAATACAGGCCACTGCATGGTCTACATTCCCTCAAAATTAAATTATGGCAGCAGAATAAGATGGTTACAGCATGTGCTTCAATAAAGATTTTACGTCAACTTCTAACCTGTCAGTCATACAGCTAGATGACACACCTGTCAAGGTAGAAAAACCCTACTATTCTGTTATCTTCAGATTATTAGAAAAAAGTATGTGATATAAAAGGTGAGCGACATTTTAAAACATGCCACGCAGATGAACATCCAGTCAAATGGGGTTTAATGATGAAAACAGGGAAGGAAACTTCTTCAGCACAGTTTCATTGGTAATATCAAGTGTAAAAAAAAAAAAACAGACAGATGCAACCTCATCTTAATTTGGAGTTTGTTTTACACATATTGGCCACACTGACGAGTAAAAGTGTGACGAAGAGCAGTTGGAGTGGTTTCTATAGTAATAGTAAATGAAGGCAACCATCATGATTAATCATCAGAAATTACAGATCTGAAATATTTGCTTTCTTCTTGTTACCATAAAGATGATCATTTTAATGTGCACGCAAATTATTACTGTAAATTAGAATATTTTTGCATGTTAAATTATTGATTCTAGGAATCTCATGCAATCATTAAAAATTCATAACAGTTACCCAAATCAACATCACCAAAAAAAAGCTACATTTATCTTTAAGATTTTAAAATTATAATTTTTTTTCAAAACTAATCTTATCTAATTTTTTTTTGGGTGGGGGGGTGTGATGTCATGAATATCCATTAAAATACCCTGGCAAAATAGGTGCAAATGTACTAGTTAAAGAACAAAAGAAATATTTGCCATAGAGACCTCAACATGTTGATCGCTGCTGGCCACATTGTGCCATCAGTAAATAAAGAATACTGCTGGCTGACACATTTACAGAATACAAAAAGATTTTATATATAAATAAATATATAAATAAATATATATATATATATAGATATATAAATATATATATAAAATAAATATAAATAAATTAGGTCCCATATAAACAGTAACTCTGAGGAAAATCCAATAAAATCTCACAACATACAAATTTTATTTCACTGAACTTTATATAAATTGCATGGAAGTCAGGGGGTTAATCTACTGAAATGCTAAGTAAGATTTTCATGCCCCAAGTTTAAATATCGGCCAGAACTGGCCTGGTTTGATGTACAACTAAGCACTCTGATTCCCAAGAAAAAAAAAAGTGACAGTTATCTCCCCTTTCAAATGGTGGAAGTAAATGTCCACAGAAATACTCATAGTGTAATCACTAAAAGGATGACCTTTAATTAACAAATTAAGATAAAGTATGTGTATTCAAACAGATTTTTTTTATTTAGACAAATTAATTCATTGTGATAGCTTTGCTCCAAAACCATAAAAACAGTCTACTACTAGACTAACTGTTTTCTTGTGTCATGTAACCTCTATGCTGCTAGCATCATTTTCTGTAGCTACATAAGGTTTACTAGTGCCCTATGACCCGGCTATTGGGTTGACAACTGGTCTGAATCCTAATCTTCTAAATGAACTTAAACCAGCCCAGGTAACCTTACATCTAACTAAACCACCAAACAAAAGGGTAACGGACAACATATATCGTAGCCAGTCAACCTGCATCTGCTCACAAAAGTAAACACCAAAGGAGTATGATGCAAAGAATATATCAAATGGCACAGTATCAGATGTGAGAAGTGCCACATGCAAACTTTCTCCCCTTAGATAAAAAAAACAATAAAAAGGTAAAACAGCCTTACCAAAAGTGCTTCATCCAACAAAAATATTGCATCATTGAAAAGAAGATTGATGAATTTTAAAAAGAGTGGAGGATCCGTGGCTTCAATATTTTCCTCTGCAACACGTGCCAAATGCTGTAAAAGAGGGAGAAAGCTGTCTCGTTAAAAATTAAATGGGATTCCAGTCAGATTTTCAAAAATCCTGCTGCCTACAGAAAGGTATAAAAACAGCTGACCTTACTAGTGCAGCCACAAAGATCAAAACTTAAATTTTGCATACTTTCAGTATCAATGAGAAAAGTAATAATTATAAATAAAAGAATATGTGCAGAAAGTGCAATTGATATGTAAGAAATGCACTATTAAAAATATAAATGCGTACATGTATAAAACAAAAAAGGTAATAAAAAACAAACTCAATTGGACTACAGATAACAATAACACGGCACACCAACAAAAATGAAATTTAAAAGATGCCTGCTTCTTAAGTTTTTAAATAAATATCTGAACAAAATTGTTTGAACATCCTCCTTTAGTGGCTGGTAGTAGTAGACTACTAAAAATGCCAGATTGAGAGCTCAAGTTAGAACCCCAGCTTGACTTCCCTGGTATGGTTTTCCCCAAGTACGCTTGGATGATGATTTTGTCTTCTGACCATAACTGTAATCAGGTAACCTGCTTGGTCATCAAGGCTGATAAGTCCACCTTACTCCTCTAGTTCACAACCATGAAGCATTCTTCTTTATGAAGAGCATAGTGCACAGGTTTGGCAGCTAGTAAAAAGGTAAAAAGGATGGCTAAGGGAATTTGTTGGTGGTCAATGAAAGAAAAAAAAAATGTGACCTTGACCTTTGTCAAGCAGTGTGTGAATTTGTTGAGATGCACAGCTTATAGTCATATTCAGAAAACTATTTTAAAATTTAAAAAAAAAAAAAAAAATCAACCATGAAGTAAAATCCTTCAGGGTAGATTCGCTTGAAATTAAATAAATGCAACCAAATTTAAAAGTGCGGCCACCATCCACACAGATGGGTAAACTAAACGAATGCTTACCTTAAAGGCTGTTTTATGGATGTCCATCTCCCAGATGTACTCCAGCACCAAATACATTGGACGGCGATAGTGGAATTTCTGCTCAAAGTTAACACTATGTCCAGTCATTTCAATGCTGACAAACACGTGCAGGAGCTTTTCTGCTATGTAATCGGCCAGAGGGTGGTTTTTAAAAATCTTTTCCTGATGGAATCTGCACGGAAAGACAGACAGACAGACAAGAGAGTCATCAAGATGGCTTAATGTCCCTAATATTCTAACAAGGACATGGGCTTAAAGGTATCAGCATGATTCATCCTATCCCAAAAAGACTGTTTGGGAGGCTGAGCCAAAATAAAAAAAAACTTTTTTTTGTGTGTGTGTACCCTTTCTTAATGATGGTCATGGAGTCACTGTCTGTTCCTCCCCTCCCTCCATTCATTGCTTTTTTCCCCACTGGCTACTCGGTTTCTAAATTTACACATACATTTTTTTTATGCAAATTAAAAATGTATTTCCTTAAGTGGTAGCCCAGGTGATTACTTGGTCGACGAAAAGCCAGAGAGATAGGAATTAACGAGTGAGAGATGCAGGATTACCTCCAACGTAATATCCAGAGACAAGCAATCATATCAGAATGTAAATATAATACTAGCAATCTCCAGTTAGGAAACAACTCTTACATTTATGTGCAGATATTTTATGGAGGATATCTTGCTATTTCTTTCATAAAAATAATTTCTAAGGAAATCTGAATAATAATAATAATAGACTCATTTTGATATTAATTAAATGCTAAAAAAAAACCCATAAAATACATTAAATAATCATTGTAGGCTTTCATTCATTAACTTACTTGAATGATTTGCAGCTTAGGCTGGCAGCTGAAAGAAAATCTGTGGTTTTGCTTACTGGGTATTTAATAAGCGGAAAGTTGCGTGTAATGCGTAAAACTGAAACATTTCCAGTTACTGAAGTAAATACAAAGAACTTTGAAATGAAAGTGCACTGACTCCCATGACTGCTGAAAGAACTGCGATGGATGGGATGGATGGATGGATTTGGCTGTAATAACACGCATTAGATGGTCAGCACTGGCATCCTTTCAAGGGAGTTTTCTGAGTAGCCGGGTAAATATTACTTAAAAGCTTCCCCGATTCCCAGGTGAAAAACAGGATAGAATCTTTATTGAGCAGCACATCACAATTCAAACTCACACTGATAGAAGCCCTGAGCCGTCAGACTGATGTTCAGCACTCGGCGGCATCAATGCGGACAGTGTTTCAGCAAGCTGTGCCCGCAAATGAGGATTTCCCATTCGTTCGGGGCTTCCCATAAAAACCAAAATTAGTGTCATCAAATGTTTCAAGTTGTCTCCTGCAATCTGCAGTGGAAAGCACATACTTTATCAGCCATCACAGACAGAGAGAGATCTTAGTTGGCACTGGCGCGTCAGTTCAGTCCAACAAAGACAATTCTAAAGATTTTCACATTTAAATAATTACATGTTAAGGTGCAGACAAAAATTATACTGCAAAATGGCTCCATCTCCTTCCTCGTCTCCGATTTTACGTGTCAACCAACTTCCACAGCCTTTCTCGTACATGCTACTTTTCTGTTTGAGCCAAAATTCCAAACAGGCTTTAATCCAACCATAATACCACATTTATTATAAAAGAATTGTGCAATATTCATACTTCCTTGTTCAATGAAGCTGCGTTTTCTTATTTCCGCTCCTACAATGGGATTTACAAGTAGCTGACTGACTGCTCTGTGGGTAATCCTGGAGATGGAACTTTGTGCAGTAGAATTCTGGTCAGCTGCTAATTCTGTGCTGGTAAGGCAGGAGTTTGGTTTGGACTTCCTAATAATCTCCCTGTCGTCTTCCATGCCATCTTTTAAAATTACATCTGTACCTGCTTCCTTAAAAATCAATTTTCTTGTTTCAGACCAAAAAAAAAAACCAAACTCCTCCTAATTATCAAGCTCTTTTTAATTGAAACTAATCAACTTTGTTAAGCGCACTAACAAATTCATTCTACACGTTTAATTTCTTATTCTGGCTCCATTTCACCTAGTCACAAGCAACAGGTGTTTCTTTTGCAACAAAATGCATTCACACTCAATCATTTATACCAGTGCTCACGAAAAATATTCAAAAAAAAAAAAGATACTCTGATGACTTCATTATTCAATAATTTCACAATTCAAATTATGTCAAAAAGTTATGAAGCAAAAATAAAGATATTTTCATGAAAATAGTAATGTGTATTAAATGCTTCAAAATAATGTAAATTGTATTGTCATGTATACATCTAAAAGTCATATCATAATGTACATTTAACAATTTGCACTAATAAACTTACATATATCTGATGCATGAGGTACCTCTCTATAGAATCCACAATTATGAGTTCCAGCACACACCCTTGACATTTGTTAAAGCAATTTTGCACAACAAAAAGATAATACATACAAAAGAAAGAAAAAAAAAAGCTATACATGTAATTAAGCCAGGAAAAAAATGTTTTTTTTTCATTGAGGTATTTTACATACACGGTCATTCTATGGAAAAATAAATTAAATCAATAAATAAAGTATTTCTCTACTTGAGAAAACGTTACCTGGTAATTGTCGTTTTTAAATCGGTTAAGGAAGTACATAATATCACAGATATTCTCCACGAGAAATTGTGGAATGTAGGCCAGGATCTTCTGTTTGTCTGTTGAGAGGGGAAACTTGACTGGTTTGAATTCACTTAGGTCGCTGGCTGTTGCTAACTGAACCAGCCACACAGCAGTGCTTATGTGGAAATCCAGAGCCATCTCCAGAAAATGGGGTTCTGTCAGAGCTGCTTTCATGGATAGGAACTGTCTCATTCCTGTCAATATAAATGCACCTTCTGTTATTTAGTTAATGCAGTCTTAGGCTTGCTGCATGTATTTTAATAAACATTTTGGCCAGCAGTGACATTTTATCACAGCACTCCCATTTAAATGTCACTGTTTACTGCAGTACACTGCAACAGATCAAACTTTAACACACCACATGATTTGAAACAGCCAAATACAGCGGTGTGTAAAGTCTTGCATAAAAATAATTTTTCCTGTAAATTAGCTTGTATTTTGTTGAATGCAGTTGTTATCAAATCTTGTTCATTAAATATTTCTATATCACTGTTGTGCATCTATTCCAATAATATCAAGGATATTGTTTCATTGTAAGAAAAGTTAATAATTTTTAGAAAATCATTTGCATCAAATCAACGCGTGCAAAAGCTTTGCATAAAATCTAGACAGCTATCTAATCAATTCAGATTTGATTCCAATTATGCAGAAAGTGATCAGATCTATCAATAATGAGTAGAATATCCGAAATTCTTGATAACTTGTTCACAACGAGAAGGCATGCTGGCTACTAAACACTGACAATTGTCGCTACTGAACTCCGACCAGACTTCCTCGATTTTCCATTTCAGATCGGTTTTTTGGCACTAGCGCTGAGTAATCGAGTGCCAAATGTTTTCATTGGGATTGAGATCCAGGTTTTGAGCCGGCCAGTTGAGGAGGGGGATTCGCAACTCTGCCATCAAGGCTTTGACAATCCTAGCTGTGTGGATTGGGGGGGGGGAGCGTTGTCCTGCTGATAGATGGCCGTCAGGGGCATATGGTCACACATATACGGTTCGATAATGTCTGAAACGATCGTAGCATAGTCATGAGCATTCATTTGACCCTCCACGTGATGCGCAAAGGACCGACACCAGACGACTGAAAACAGCACCCAACCATGGCCGAATCTCCCTCCTGCCTGCAGAGTCGGTCAAATGCAACTAGGATGGTATTTCTCGGACACTGATCGCCAAATGTACACCTGACCCGCCGAGTGGACCCTCACAAATTTGCTTTCATCGGAAAACAACACTTGGGACCACTGAGCCATGGTCCAGTGGAGATGGTCGCGAGCCCACTGCAGTCACTTTCGACAATTGTCCAAACTGATGAACGGCTTCTTCTGTGCCGATCGCCTGAACAGTCCCATGCGGATCAAACACCGTCTGATGGTGCACGAGGCCAACTGGATCTCATGGTGCCTTGAGAAGGCAATCTGGATGTCGGTGGAAGTGCGGAATCGGTCTGAGTTAGACGTGCGGACAATCAGACGATCCTGTCGAGCCGTCATTTTCCGCGGTCTGCCGGCTCTGCGTTTTGAAATTAGGCTCCCATCGGCTTTCCAACGTTTCAGGGAGCGAGATATCGTCGACTGATTGCTACCGATACGATCCGCAATGACCCACTCAGTTTCACCATCTTCTTTTCATGCAAACCAGATTGTGGCCGCACTTGTTCGGGGGGGGGGGTGGCAAATACAAATATTTCGGGCAAAAAAAAAAAAAAAAAAACTCTTCAGCACAAAAAAAGAAAAAATCACACCCAAACAACAACACCATCAACACAAAATCACCCAACACCCGAAACAAAACAACCAAAGACCACAAAAAAAGTACGACAACAACCAAGAAACCAAACAAAAAAAAAGCCACAAAATAAGGAAACCAAAAAAATTCAAAAAAAACAAAAAAATCAAAAACAGAAACCAAACCATAACAACGAACACCAGAAAGATAAAGCAATGGAAAACAATGCAAAAAAACAGACCAAATGCACAGTTAATACAACGAATCAAAAAAAAAAAAACCAAAATTCCAAAGGCACAGGAATAACTCCAAATCAAGTCTAAAGCAACTGCTACAACTTTTCTGAACAGCACCCCCACCCCTCAAGCGTGGTCAAATATGCAAGGAGATTTTTGCACGCACACATCATACGCTATCATCAAATTATTTTGATATATCTATACGCCCCACCCACAATCGGCTTCGACGCTACACGTGCCCTTCAATTTTCCAGGAATGTGCATCCCGGTCAGTTAGGTGCCCATTCTGCATCCCCCGCCCCTTTTTAACACGCTCAATCCTTCACTAGCCCACACCCCCGAATGGACCCGCACAATCATGCTTCCCCCCCCCCCAGCCATTTCCCCACTCCCCTCCCCATTCTTCTGTCCTCAGCTCCCAGTACAAACCCTATGCTGACCCCCACGAAATCTCATCCGTGATTCTCGAGTACCGTCGATCCCTCTGCCCCCTCACCCCGCTCCCCATACACAACCCCCCATCGACCAACCACGCACTCACAATCCCACTTTTTCTAGTTTGTACCCCTACTGTTCTCATCGCGTCACATACTATTTTCACAAAAATAAATCAGAATAGTGGAAAATGAAGTTTTTCATATTTATATTCTACTATCCTATAGCACAGGATATATAGCTAATTTTTTGTAGTTTATGCAACACTTTTGCACACGCTAATTTCATGCAAATTATTTGATTAATATTTAAATTTTTACTGTGCAATTACAAAATGGATCTTATTGTTATAAATCATTTAAAGACACTGATACCTTTCAATTAAAACAGAAAGCATACAACAGTTACTAATTTCTACAAAATAATAACCCATTTTCTGAGTGTAGTTATTTTTATGCAAGACTTTTGCACACCGCTGTACATGTAGTGTAGTTATGGCTACTTTTGCACACTGCTGTATATCACAGACCAAAAACCAACACAGCAGCTGTAGCTATTTCACATTTATAAGTAGATAAGCTTATTTTAAGAAGGTCAGCATTGTTTGCCATTTTCTATTTGCCAATGGTAATGAACAGAAAATTCTACAGATATAGTGATGAAAATAATACCAAAATGGGCAAGCTAATCTGAATCTTTTAAACAACTGATTAACTGACATCCACATTTCAAACAGCCAACAGGCTAACAGCAGAAAACCAAAACAGGCCCTTTACCTCAACACTGGACTAGGTCAGGAAGCAAAAAGAAGAAAAAAAAAAACAGAAGCGAGTCAAATATTCTGGTAAGGAATTCAGCTGCGATATAAAAAGAGTAAATAAGAATGTCCTTCTGCGGTGTACAAGGAAAACAAACTACTAACATTTTGCAGGGTCGTAAGTGAATAACAGCAAATAAATTCTCTCTCTGGAATTTATTTTAGATATTATTTGACAACATCACTAAGCAGAACTTATACTATGCATCATAACTGTTCAGTAAAAACAGAGATTGAAACAGTCACAGATATCCTCCTGTAAGCCATTATTCAAAAGCATCTCATTTCAAGTAACAAGTCAATAAAAAGTGAAACCAAAATGCTTCATCTCATCCTCCACTCTAAGACAGCATATATACATTGGCTTTTAAAAAAAAATCAAGCCAAACAACGAGAACTATTTTTTGTTTTTTTTTTTTAATGTAGCATAGAGAAAACTAGAATTTACCTTTTTCCATCTGCTGTTTAATGGTTTGAACACGTTCTGTGTCATCTGAAACTTGACCGCTGACTTCAATGTAAAGCCTCTGTATGCGATGGAGGTGCTGATTTAGCTTGACGAATTTTTCATTCACAACATGGAATCCGAAATACAAGCACTGGTGTGTGAGGAAAAAGCATTCTGATATAAAACTGTAAGACTTTTCAAAGGGTACTGAATAGCCCTCATTAGGGATCAGGTAGCTCTGTTTATGAAGACCTTATTAAAAAAAAAGAAAAAAGAAATGAAAACAATTGCATGCATGGACGGATGCGTTATATGTAAATTCGGTTAAAGAAAAACAAATTAGCTTGCAATTTTGGGAAGAAAAATTAAATACAGACCTTTGGCATGAACATTTTTTTCCCTCATTTGTTCCTCGCTCGAAATGTTCACAGCTGGATAGGTTGGCTGAATCTTCAGCAGTTTTGGGGACCCGGGCTGTGCAAACGGCTGACAAAGTCGCAGCATCAGGCAACAGAAATTTATGAAAAACCCATCCGAGCAGAAAATTTCATCAAACACTCGTGGCATCTGGTTCGACCACAATTTTGCTCGACCTAGGAGCAACGAGAAAAGAACCGATAGTTACCGCAGACCATACCAAAGATAAGGGGGGGATCTCTCAAAGGACACAAACTAGTGTGCACACTTGCTGATAGCTTGTTCCTTTGCCTCCCCCATTTGTTTACTCAAGAAGCTATGCAAGAGCCATAACCAGTAAAAAAAAACACATAACCACAACATATTTATTCCAGTCATTTAAAATTATACCACTGAAATAATACTTTTTTAAAAATATCTTGCCTCCCTAATATTTCACCCAATGTACAGTTCTTGTTTGTTATACATTCAGAGCCGACTGCTACATGATGCTCAAAGGGTGGGCCCCTCTGGGTTCTGCTAACAAAGGAAAAAAAAAACCCATTCCAAAGTCTTGTGCTCACAGGTAGAAAACTATCCTAGATTTTTGCAAAGAATGAGGGTAGATGGGAATACAGTAAACGGGGGGATAGACTCAGTGGGTGGATGGGTGAATCACAAATGCCAACAAGACCAGTGAGCACACTATACTAATATACCATCCATTTATGGCCATGTGATTCTTGTTTTCATAAATACCAAAAAAAAATTCATATGCCCCGAAAACTTGAAAATTATTAATATCTCTATCATCTTTACTTAAATTTCTAAAATGAAAACTGAGTAAATCTGACCAGAAGAAGCCTTTCTATTATTTCAATATGTTCTCCAGCAACTCCAATCTTGCCCAGCAAGTTAAGGGGGAAAAAAACAGTTTTGCAAAAATAAAACTGCATTTATTTCATGTTTACCTAGAATTCTATTAAAGTATAATTTAGGATTTTTGCTAGCAACAGTTCCCAAACCAGTTTTTTTTTTCCATTTTAGCATTTCCTTTATGGAGACAGGAGAGAGAAAAAGACAAGCTGGGTTACTTGCATCATTTCAGACATTTATCAAGTTTAAAAAGAGAGCATTCTAATTTAAATATTGTGCTCTTTCTTCAAGCAGCAATTCCGTCAGCAAAAGTTCAAGAGACATTTTGACTGCAAGATATACCATTCTTCAGATTTTGTCATATTTCTTACATCAGAGAATTTCAAGAATTTCTCAGTTTCATGTAACATATACTGGCTGGCCACTTTATTAGGATCCATACATGATGATTTGGGCCACTTTCCCCCCAAATAACAGCCATGTCAACTGGCATAGAATCCACAAAATGCCGGAAAGTGTACTAAGGAATTTTTCCTCATCTGGTGATTAACCCTGAATGTAAAGGATCATGATGGCAAATGCATCTTTCAAGTTAATCACACAGATGCTCAATTAGATATGACAATTGGCTTGTCAAGGGAATATATGAAGTCTTTGTCGTTTCTCAAACCATGAAGACACTATATGGGCACAATAGATAGAAACATTATTGTGCTGGAAGTAGCCGTTGCAATCAGGGTACACACAAAACATCACTGGATCCACTTGATTGGAAATGCTCCTGAAGTAAGATTTGGCATTCATTCAACTTTCTAGGAAGACCAAGGGGCCTGATGAATGCCAGAAAAACAGGTCCCAAACCAAGACTCCACTAACAGAGGCCCTCACCGTCAGGACCACACAAGAATGGTCAAGTGATTCGGGTGGTTTTCTCCAAATCTGTCTTCTCCCATCTGTGCAAAAAAAAAGGGTTAATCATAATTTGTCAGAAAACATCACTTTTTGCCAGCCCTTGCTTAGTTCAATGTTTACACTCCTTACATCAAGCAAGGCATCTTTTCCTGTAGGTAACTGATCAGTGGTTTACACAATGGTCTCCTACTGCCATAGTACATTCATCACGATGTTCTTCACAAGTATGGCTGAAGATGAGTGTGGATTCTCCTGCAATGAATGCCTTTATTAGTTGGTCCATTGTTTGATGACAGTTGGACACTTTTTTTTTTTTTCACCTTTCAGTTTTCTGTCATGTATTTGTAGCCACATTTCGCCCTTGAAACAGACATTTCCTTCACCTTTGCCATTTTTGATAAACTTGAATGGCCAATGCCTTGGAGAAGTCTACCAATAAAACTGTCTTAGCCACTGTGGCACCTGGTTGATGTACACCTACTTTCATGCCTCCTAAGAACATTGTAATCTCTTGGCTTTCCCTCATTTCTGTTAAACTGATACAAATAAATGTGCTTGTCCAAGTCACTTAGTACTGCAAGAACCATCTGCTGAATCATGGGGTCATCCTAGTTTTCATCTGCAGTTCACATCAACCCTATGTCTAAAGAGCCACATAGGTCCTAATAAAGTTGCCAACTAGTGTACATGAGTTAAAGCCTTAGAAAAAACTTGTATACAGTTGTCCCCAAGTATTTGCGGGGTTATGTTCCTAGAGCACCCGCAAAGAGTGAAAACCGCGAATATTGGACGTGGTCCATAAAAATGCCTAAAAACATCAAAAAATAATGTAAAATATAATAAAAAAATATAAGTAAATATACAATAATAATTTAATAAAAAACACAACACTCAGAGAAACACTCGAGATAGCTACACGTGGCAAACTGGGATGATGCGGGGCTGCTGGGCTGCATCTGCTTGAGACAGCGCCTTGTGGGCAGCAGCCAATCAGCAGCAAGGAGAAATGAATAATGCTCTCTGATTGGCTACTTTCAAACCTCCAGCCAATAGTGTTTATTTTATATCGATATTTTGCTGAATTTACGTTAGTATTTATATTACAAAATTAGTAAATTATATTGTTATTAATAATTTAGCGTTAAAAAGAGTGAAAAAAATATATATTGCCACGAAAAAAGCCATAAAAAAATTGCGGAAGATATTTGCGATTCCGTGAATATTCAGGGGTTTCCATGAACAATTATTAGTTAGGTTCTAAGGAAAACTCCGCAAATAACCGGGGGCCGCGATTACGCGGGGATCAACTGTATTATGTGTGGCTCTAAAACAAATAGTCTGAGATCTTGCTGTTGTAAGTGTTTTGTTTTTATTTTTATAGCTACACTTTTCCAAAGCCATTTTTCATAGTTTGCTATCTTACATTTTTATTTCTATGATAAGTCATTTTCAAAACAGCAACAACTTTTGTTTACATTAAAATTGAGAATAAACAAAACTTTCTTCTGTTTCTAAGGTTTTAAAAAAAATTTTACACACAGACAAAAAAACCATAGAGTTGGCTGGGAGGAATGCGTGGTAAATGCAATTTTTTTTCTTCCTAATTATTACAGACGTTTTGTCAACAATGATCCACACAGAAAAATCAAACTGATCGTTGTAACTACTGTAAATATAACTATTTCATTAAATCCAACAAATCAACAGGTATATGGGCATACAGCGCAAGTAAAGATAACAATGAATATTTTTACATGAATAATACACAAATATCTGAAAGCTTCTAATCAGAACACTACAGTGAGAAGTCAACAAAATGTTCCAACCATGAAGCACATTTGTGAAAAGCTGTCAATTCCAAAGAAATTTTCACCCACATCAGCACACAGAGAGAGCACTGTATAGGGTATGAATCCCAGTACAAGCTCCTGATTACTTCCCGGCGAGTAAAGCAACGCATCACCAATGAATTAAAACAAGAAAGGATGGCAATCTGGAGCTCATAGCTTCTGTCTGAAAGGAGAGATTTTGGTCTACAGAAATTAACGCAGAGACAAATGTAAACAAATAAAAATCCCTTCTCCACCAATGTAACAAAAATTCAAAGTCGGCAGGTCACAGCAGCCATACGTAAAAACTGCAGGTTCAAAAGTCTGAAACATCAGCACAGAGAGAAAAGTGTCCCAGAATTGTGCTCTTATAGCACTTAAATACTAACTGGGAACCTACCTGTGCAGAAGATGTCAGGTAATTTAATATGGCCCAATAATGTTACGAAACCATGTAAAAGCTGGAATGCCAAATAACTAGCATGAACGTCTAAGACCAAAAAGTAGTCCAAATTCAAAAAAACATGCAAAGACCGACTACTAAAACATGCCAAAAGCAGAAAACAAATCTGAGATAATTAATTTATATTAAACACTACAGTAATCTCTATTTAAAGACAGAAAAATTTGAACAAAAATATATGATCAAACTGAGACACTACTGTATGTGCAGCAAACCTAGAACGGCATATATCCTAAAGGAATAAAAAGCTGAGAGAAGCATGAAAGAAGGCACCAGATAGCTAATGACTTTAAACCATTGCAACAAATCTGTGCTATTAGTTTTTTGTAAAACAAAATTGAATAAAATAAAAAAAAAAGAAAAACTGTTTCATTGGAAGGAATCTAACTAGTGGCATTCGGTGGAAAAATGACCAGGTAGGTAGACCAGGTAACTGTAAGTTTCAGAAAGATATAAATCATAGATGTTGCTATCCAAAAGCTGAGTTGAAGACATTACAAAGATGGCAAATACCAGAGTCAGGCATGATCCATTTATGAACAAATCAGGGACAAAAATATGAGACTTAATTAACAGGAATTTCATAAGGGGCCATGAAGTGGAAATCTATCACAATTCAAACTGTATGGAGCCCTAAGCTTGAGAAGTGATCACCTAGCAGGTTTTAAAATAGGTCACCACTGGTACATGCTTTGGCTGGTAGTTTATTCTGTATGTCTAATTGCCCTATAAATGAATACAGTCTTGTGACTATGTTAGAACCCCTAATTTTTGTTTTTTTTCCAAAGAAATAAGTTATCCATTTTTAAATGCCTAAAATGTAATGATTTAAAATGTTTCAAAATCTACCTACCCCATCTCCTTCAAACATTTAAACCTATGCTTTTTTATAATCCACATCTTCTTTTAAAGAGACTTCAGACATGCATGGCATATTCCAAATGAGGCCCAACCAAGTTGTTTTCTTCTTTTTTTTAATAGATTTATGTCATAGTTTTTAAATATTTAGGAAAAACAATGAATCAGTAAAAATTTTGATAATTCATGCATTATTAGACTTCAATAACAGATGTTCATTTCTTGAATGAAAATAATCACCAGATATATCATGTGATGTTGTTTATTAAGTATTTAAATGACAGATCTTGTGCCTGATGAATTTTACAGAAGAATCAATTTAAACAAAACTACTAAACAGTAGGAACTAACCAGCATTAGCATGTAGACAGTTTCCAACCCAGGTGAGAACTCGATGTCGCAGCTCTGCCGACAACCTCATGATGTTCAGAAAGAGGTGATGCATCCTTTTTGTTATTGATGCAAGAGGCTGAAAAGATTAGAAACAAACAAAATACATTTTTAAAGAAAGGCAGTTTTAAGCATTGCATGGGTCTGTAAAAGAAGGTTATAGAATGTAAATAACAGTCATATATGATGAAAAATATACTTAATTTATAATTCAGTATTCCCTGTAAAAATGTAAATTCAAATAAAATATAGATGTATTTTCAAGTTAAAAAAATGTAGTAATTAATATACTTTTTGTACAGATTTTTTTTTTTAAGCATGATTTATTAGACTTACCACCAAACTGTTTTAGTAAAGCTCTTTATAAATAATACAAAAACAATGTTAGTTAATTTGCTTCAAACAAGTTATGAGCTCAAACCGGCAAGCCTCCACCATCCCATCATTCATCTACAAACATGTATACAAACAGTCAAAGCACCTTAAGTACTTGGCATGATACAAAGTTACAGACTCTGAATGTTTGTTTCTGTTTTTTGGCAGCAAGAAAGTGGAAACTATTCATATTTAGGTTAAATACCCTCTTTGTTTTAACATGACAAATAACTTAGCATTCAGTCAGGAAATACACAAGCATCTTTTGTCTGTCATTTTTCTAGTGTTTATTTCAGAGCATAAAAAAGGAATTTGTAGGAAATTGTTTTAATGTCATCTTTATAATTCTTATTTAAACAAAATATATACCCAAACTAATGCTGAAAAACATTTTCTAATGATGAAAGTCATTTGCTTGGAAAGTGAGGAAGTTTTACAAATGTACTGATAAATTGGTAGATCAAGACAATTTATTTTTTAGATGTGAAACCAGAAGGTGAGATACAGATTTTTTGTGTAATTATTTAAAAAGATAATCGGACATGTACTCCAAATACACCAGATTAAGAGATGACTAATCAGATTTTACAGTTAAGTCACTGCACAAACATTATTATCAATACTAACTAAGAGAAAGAAATACATAAGAAATTTTTATTTTAGACTCAACTTAGTGTCAAATAACAAAACAGAAATGAGACAGATGCAGACAGAAGGCTGACTATATTGACAACAACATACTGATGACGGAGACATTAACAGGGCACACTTTTGTGTATGATCCATCTGTATAGTTTCCTTTATAATCAGCTATTGTTAGTTTGTTATATCATATAACATTCAGATTGAACTGTGGTAAAGTAACAGTCTTATATTAATATGCCAAGTGATAAACAGAATTATGATTCCATGCTATACTTACTATCCAAATTGTAGACTCAGTGATGCTATGTTCTTGTTTTGTGCTGGAAGAAGGATCATTAAAAAACTGGTAGGGACCCATTTCTGATGCAGGAATGCATGATAACGATAACACTGAACCAATCAGTGTCACTTCATATGATTTTCCACTTTCCCAGTCCACAGGAGTACTGTGATCAATTAAGGCCTACGGAAAAGACAAGTAATCAGAAGTGAAGCCTAAAGAATAGGATCATTTAAACATGGAACCTTTTAAGATGCCCAAGTTAACAAGCAATGGCAGTAGAGTTATTTTCGCTACCAAGCAATCTTGGTAGACTTTAAATAATCAGTTTCATATTTTCAGTCTTTCCATAGATACAGCATCAACAACTATTCTTTGACTGACTGTACTGAAAGAATTTATACCCATTTGCTCTAATGAAAAGTTAATGGGTAAAACTATTCCTACTAAAGAGTGGCATGGCAGTCTGGTCATTCAACCACTAGGCTGGTAAGGCTGACGAGGTTGGTTTGTTTTGACATACCATACCTCCCTGACATGGTTTCTGCTCACTCTTTCTCCACAGCCGACCAGCTGATTTCTTCTGGGCACATTGGTTTTCTCCCCCCATCTAAAAAATTAAATGTTCTAGTAGACAGAGACACCTTTCCCAGCAATCTGGATTAGGGAGAACTCAACCTACATTCCTTTCTAACTTCACAATGGAAAGCCAGCTTATCTCCTGAAAGGGAAAAATGTTCATTGAGAAGATATCTGTAACTGAAATAAAAATTAATACAAGAAAAACACAACAATGAAGTATCTTAAAACATTAAAAAAAGACAAAAATCATCTTAACTTTTATTAAAGTAGGTGTGTTTTAGGGGCATTAAAAATCCCTAATAAATAAACAAATGGCAAATAATCAGGATTCTATAGGTAAGTGCTTTTCTTGAATAGAAATTAATTATTTTGTTTGGAAAGATGATTTTCATGTTAAAATTGTAGGTGATTTTTTGCATGAAACTCTTAACAGTATAGCCTGATAATATAATAAAAGGTTTAACTAATCCTATAATAAATAATGCATTACAAAATTAAACAAGAACTAACGTAACTTCTGGGTTTTCTTTTCCTTTTAAACTACATCACCTTTTGCCTGGATTGTGACAATTGATAAGCTGTTTTCTTTATAGGTCCTTTACTGACTGAATATGAACTAGTAAATATGAAGCATCTTTTATTTATAAAAATCCTAAAATCAAAAGTAAAAAAAAAAAATTCAGTTTATTTGAAAAGTTACATTTAATATATATATATATATATATTTTTTTTTCTTTAGAGTAAATTTTTAGCATCAAAATGTATTGATGTTTTGGCAACATTGGTAACTAAAATACTGCTTTAATTTTTGCTTTTTTTCTGTACCATTTCTCTTTTTTAAGTACTTGAACAAATTTTGGTATAATTTTATACAAATGTCAAGTTTCATGCAAATAACAGTTTTCTAAATTAAAGAACCAACTAACTCACTGTAGCAAGGAGCTTGTTCCTAGTAAAGAAACTGAGAAGGTCAAGGTATCTCCACACCTCAACATGCATTATGGAAAATTCCTTCTGAAATTGCTCCTGAATGTCATCTAAAACAGATTTGTATACTTCTGACACCGATCCATCCTCTTTGTGATGCTCAACTTCTTGGGTAACTTTTTCGAAAAATTGCGCTATTTTTTCTGATGTTTTTCCTGTTAAAAAAAAAAAAGAGGGAATTCTGACACTTGAATAAACTACAATAATTACAAAATCTGGATAAAACAAATTGTGTGAGCCGTTATTATTATTATTACTTAAATTGTTGGTTGAGATTTTCAGTAAAATTTTCTAAGGGAGACAACTCATTTATTTTAAATTATGTCCAATGTTTGATTTTGTTATTATTAAGCTACTTTCCACACAGCATTAACCCTCTGTATAGCATTGGGGGGAATTTATACCCACTAACCTTCAAATCTGAATTACTCAACACAAGTTGAGCCATAGAGGATGTGATATGTAGTATCTTCCTCATTAATATAACTCTGTAATGACAAATTCATATATCACTCCATGTTTCGAGAGAGAGAGAGAGAGTGGACTCATACAGCCAATTCAACACAAATACTAACTAATACTTTTAGTCTGGGTGTAAATGCAAATATCAAATATTTGAGGAGCCAAGATACCACAAGATGCTTAACGGGTTTTTGTGCCCTCACTAAACATCTTTGAACACAAGGCAATTTCAATAAGCAAGCACAAAAATACAAAAATTGACAATGTCAGCATAATTTAAATATAGTAAATGCAATGCTTACACTTATCCTTCATACAAAGTGGGCTTTTTTTTTTCCCTCTCTCTTACCTATATCATTTTCAGGTTGATAATAATCCAAGAAAAGATTGATGAATTGTTTGTGGAGATTCTGAGAGGATTTGAGGGCAGGCTGCTGAAGAAAAGTCTTGGCATTCATGAAAATAACATCCTGACATGGATTCACCTGTGATACTAGATTCTGCTATAAAATAAAACAAAGCAAATGAATAGAAACAAAGTTCAGCATGGTGATCAAATGGTGAGGACTGTTAAATAATATAAACTATTTAAAATCTATAGGCATTTATTTCACATGTGTGATAAGTGTCAATCATAATTCAATATAGATAATTCCAGACATAAGCTTTCAATTAATTATGAACATTTAAATATTTGCTCTCTAAAGTAATAAAACACAACTGATCCAAAACAATATATGTACACAATTTTCCTATTGTTGTAGACTGGTCTGAGACTGTTTTCCAAGCATGAAATGTTCCAATATGCAGTTGACTTGATGTGTGATTTGTCCAATGCGATTAGTGCGCATCAAAATTTACACTTGTAGACAGTAGAAAATCTGAGTCATTATTAGCATTTGTATAAAAAAAACATCCAGTATGAATCAGCATTAAGCAGGAGTGCAAATACAAAGTTAAGGCAAGCAATAGAGGCTAAAGTTACTTTGCTACAGAAGATAACAGCAGCAAACCAAAATTTCAAGGAGGGAGAAACAGGAAACAGCTGACAATGTTAGGCTTCAACAAAAGAAATCTACAGACCAAGACCAACAAGAAGTAGACAAACTGGGATTGAGTGCTGCAGGTGATACAAATGCAATCAAAGCAGATCAAGTTAACTGCAATCCTGCATCGTGGAGTAACATTAATAAGAGTTCCAAGAGTTTTTGGATATCCAAGGGTTTACTGGCATGTCTAAATAAGAAACTTCTGTGTTTTGCTCAGATGATTGGACAGAAGACGTGTATGCTGCCTGAAGATCTGTTTTCTTGTTGGCTGCACAAAAACATATCTATGGGACAGGCTTAATTACTCACCATCTTCTGTAAATTTTCACTGCAATTTTTTTCAGCAATAGCTCATGCCTTTAGAAAAAAATTCAGGGATCACAAACACTCTGAATGCCTTTATGAACACATGAAAGGCTTGGAACACCAAAACTGAATGCTGGCAAGGATGCAGCATGGAAAGGCAAGAAGTACAGTTGATGCAAATCTAGTGCAGCAATTTCAATCAAAATGTCAGCACTAGATAGATCTCCTTAAGCATGTTGGAGCCATTATAGTTCTTAAGTGAGCATGGACTTGTGCTTCGTGGCTACAATGAGTTGTTAGCGTCACCACTTAATGGGAACTATTTGGAGATTTTGGAGTTGATTGCCCAGGACAAAAATGTAAAGGTAATATTTATTTTTCATCAAGTATTTGTGAAGAATTTATTTATTTGATTGGAAGGTAATTAAAAACAATATCAGCAAAACTGCAACAAGTCAAATATTGTTTCAGTGATTGTGGATTCAACACCAGATTTACTGCATGTTGATCAGCTGACTTTCATATTCAGATTTCTCAATTCAGGAAATTTAATTGTAACAATTTACTGAATTTGAACAAACCTTGGTGACTGTGTGATAATCAACTTGGGTTTAGGCATCCCTGATTCCAAGATGATAGTGGTCTGTAAGCACATTTAAATTGACTAAACCTGCATTTTTGTTACATTCCTATGCTTCCCATTCTTTAAATCTGGTGAGAGTTAACAGTATTAAAAGCAGCTGTTCAAATGCTATTAATTTGTCCATGTATTGCTGGAAACAGGTTTTCCATAATAATGGTAGCAAGTAAGGCAAACACAAGATGAAGCAATTGCACAGATTCCACAAAAGCTCTGTGACAGAACTACAGTGCAATTTGGCAAGCCCTAAAGACCCATCAAAATAAAAAAAAATGAACCAGCCATGCGACACCTGACTGGAAGCGATTTCCCTTCAGAGCAAGATGAAACACTTGGAAACAGTTTACATGACCGAGTTTTGGGACACCATTCTTCATCGATTTAAAATGACTATGTTGTAGTTACAGAAGAGTAAGCAACATTGACACAAACACAGCAGTTCAGTTACTGCATTCACTTGAATCACTTGTGGCTTCCCTGTGAGACCAGTTGCAGAATTTTCAAGATGCTGCTAAAATTAATCAAGACTTTCACAAAAATTCCATTTCATGTTATTTTACATTTGTGGTAATCCAGTCAATTTTCTAAGCAGTTCTTTAATTTAGTTTTTGTATGTGGAAAAATTGAACAGTAAATTTAGCCATAATGTGTTGTGTTTTGATTTATTATTAATACATCTTGATACATTCATGTTTCTAATGAAGTGTGAGGAGCCCAAATGTTCTTCTTGCTCAGGATCCCAATAAATCTTAATCCACTTCTAGAAACAGTATTCAGTACCATCCCATTCTCGACAGAAAATAGAAGCACCTAACACATCATATAACCATAGACTCCATTAAACTAAAAATCTTAATTTAACAACTGAAAACAAACATTAATGCAACATAAAATATACCCTAAATTAAAAGATTGATACTATTTTCACTTTTATCCACTATTACTATTTTCCTACCTTAACAATAATGGCACTGTGGCTAATATATATTAGTGAAAGTCTATAGTACGCTAAATAGTAAGTTTTCTTAGCAGCCATCAGATTAATTATTTCAAGTAGAAGTTACAAAAAATAAAATCTCCTATCTAGAGGGTTTTTGACATTAAGAATGGGAAAATAACAAACCTTATCTGAAAGTTCCAATGAGCGCACATAACATTGATAGAGATATCGCAGAACGTCAGTCTCTCCAGCTTCACTGGCTTTTCCTACTTCCACATTTTCGCCTCCCAGCACTATAACACTCTGAGCAGGGTCATCTAACATGAGGCGTTCAAACACTGCCTATTGAAAATGTAGAAAGAGGGAACCATTTAATTAACCTATTGTTTAATCTTACAACTTTTCAACTTGCATATCAGTTTAGATTCCATGTACTATTAGTTTTTCTTCTTTTTTTTTTTAATGGACCATGACATAAGAAACAAGGGGAAAAAATGTATTAGAGAAACAGGTATTAAATGAAAAAAGTCATTTGTGATTAATGCAAGCCAATGTATATCTATCAAAGTATTGTTACATATTTCCATGTTTTATGTATTTATTTAGTTATCATTAGATTTTTATTCTTAAAAATTTTGGCATGATAAAATTCTTTTGTAAAGAAAATTTATACAAAAATTCATTTATTTTCACATTTATGATTAAAATGTTCCTTCAAATAAATAATACAGTACGAAGAAAAGTAGTAGTTTTTTTCTCCTATTTTGATTGGCATTGATACCAAAGTACAAATTTTAAAAACAGTATTGACTTATTGGAATGTTAAAGTACTGATCTAAACCTGATTCAGGACATCAAAATCAAGCCATGTTTGTGGATGAATAGCAGTGGCCATCTCTTCCAAGTACACATACTGCGATGGACCATCTGAGAGAAACCTGTCTTCTGAAGAAAAATAAAATGTATCTGCATAAAATAATTTACTATGAGATACAGCAAGAACAATACATTGAATCATAAAATGTAAAATTATTGACTACCCAAAGTGAAATATGCCCTTCCTAAGAAATGAATAATATTAAGATGTCAAAGAAATTATATATTTGCTGTTACACATTAACAATATTTTACATATTTCATTAAGATTTGATGGCATTATTGGATATATAGAGCATCAGAGCCTTTTATTTTTTTTTGCGAATTTTTCACATATTTGCATAGCACAAGTATTTATTATCAAATATACTGATTTCACACGAGGGAAATGCAAATAAATGCCTATAAAAAGAATGTTTTTCTAAAGTTCCACAACAAAGCCACAAAAAAGGTATAGCAAAAACAAGCTAATAGAGACTACACTTAAAGGCAAGTTTGATCAAAGCCTTTGCCAATGTCAGATCACAGCTTGGCAAGATGTCCAATGTGCTCCATGTAACAGGTCTGATGACCATGACACAGTGTAAAAACAAATATCTATAGAATTGGTACTTAACAGCAGCAGAGTACATTTATGAATGTAGGAACAAAGTGTACCTACCATTCATCCAATCTTCATTATCAGGATGCTCAGATTTGACAACAGATGTAGGAGTCCATACAATGAGATAATCTTAAATGGCATTGTTGCATATGCTAACCCTAACACTACTATTTTACAAATGTCTTTTTCGCAGACAAGTCACTATTCAATTTATCATTTACTGATGGCAGAGAACAAGTTTACTGCTATCTTATAAATCAGAAGTGATATGGTGGTGAAAGAGTCATGGTATTCTGTTATGAACCTTAAACTTCACAGACAGCTCATGATTATAAACCAAAACTTACAGCCCAGTAGACCGTGTACAATATTCTGCAGCCAATTCCATTTACTATTTTACAGAAATGTGAACAGCACTTGCCTTACACAGCAAGGATGGCACAAACTTTAAGGCAAAAAAAGCATCAATTTACTTGATTAGCCAGCATGATTGCCTGATCTCAACCCTACTGTATGGAATAAATAGTGCATTCTCTGCACCAGCATATTTTTGTGCTATAGATCTGCAATCTGAGTAAAGCAACATCCTTTTAGTCAGAATATGATGCACACGTCGGTGGATGAGCCATAGACTTCATGCATGTAGGAGTTAGCTACACCAGGGTACCGACTTATAGAAATCCTAGTGTCAGCTGATGGTAAACAATATTCAAATTTGATTTCTGTCAATTTTTGTGTTTCTAGTGCTTTTTATACCATAGTCAACATAATAGGGTGTACCCTTTCAAATGTTTTAATACAATAGATATTAATATGTATGCCATCAGATTCTGCTTGTGTACCCATTTGTTTTAAGTACTTATGAATTTGCTTGCAGTCTTTTCAGATAATATTTAAACAAACATGCTCCAAACTTTTAGAAACAAGTTACCAACCTTTCTCAAGTGTGATTAAAAATATCTGGCTAATAATCCTGTTAACTTCTAATTTCTTACGCACAAGCTTGCGCGCTGCAGGCTTCACAGCTCGGTTTACCTCCCTTGGACTGTCATCTCCAGACGTACCACCTATGTTAAAACAATTAAAACTTATCATAACTTCTATATCAAACATTTATTCTCACTGAGATAATTTTTAAAAAATTACACTACACCAAGGAAATTACAGTTTACCTTTATTTTTTTAAAAAAAAAAAATAAAATTATATATCAGTACACAATATAGGCATTTTTAAATCAGCAAGTGAAAGAAAACATTCTTTATAAAAAAAAGTACATTAATACCTGATAAATATAATAATTTATTCTCCAAAAAATCATCTCTTATACCTAATAACAGTTATTTAGATTAATAAAGAAATAAACCAAAAAAAAAGCAAGAAATTTTAAAGTAGCTAAAGCAACTTTTTTAAAAAAACTGTAACATGGAGAAAAAAAATGACTTGGTCTAATTTCTGTAGTTTAAAAACCTAACAAAAGTTTACATGATAATAATAAACTTTACTACTAGAATTTTTGATAACACAGATCTACTACATCTGTCTTGTACACTGTATTCAGCTGGCTAGTTGCGTTTTAAAGAACCTGCAGGTATGCTAAGTGGATATCTTTGATGAGAAGTACGATTTTTTTTTTTTTTTTGTAAACAAAACCCCAGCCCCCAAATCATGCTGAACCCCCAAAACCGTAAAATACGGTGATATTAGGGCATCTTTGGAGAGTTGTTCTGATCTTTTATTTAAATCGTAGAATAAATAAAGTAACTGGTTAAAGTCTTCTACACCCAGACATCTTGCTTCTGTTTATTTTTCTTTCTTCTTTCCAGAGAGGAGGGGAAGGGTGGATCAAGGAACTGGCAGGTTTGGTTTACCAGGGGTGATGCTGGATCGAGCAACCGGCAGGTTTGGTTTACCAGGGGTGATGCTGGATCGAGCAACCGGCAGGTTTGGTTTACCAGGGGTGATGCTGGATCGAGCAACCGGCAGGTTTGGTTTACCAGGGGTGATGCTGGATCGAGCAACCGGCAGGTTTGGTTTACCAGGGGTGATGCTGGATCGAGCAACCGGCAGGTTTGGTTTACCAGGGGTGATGCTGGATCGAGGGGCAAACACCAGGGGTGATGCTGGATCGAGCAACCGGCAGGTTTGTTGGTTTCCAGAGGTGATGCTGGATCGAGCAACCGGCAGGTTTGGTTTACCAGGGGTGATGCCGGATCTAGCAACCGGCAGGTTTGGTTTACCAGGGGTGATGCTGGATCGTGCAACCACCAGGGGTGATGCCGGATCGAGCAACCGGCAGGTTTGGTTTACCAGGGGTGATGCTGGATCGAGCAACCACCAGGGGTGATGCCGGATCGAGCAACCGGCAGGTTTGGTTTACCAGGGGTGATGCTGGATCGAGCAACCGGCAGGTTTGGTTTACCAGGGGTAATGCTGTCGCCTAAGTACACTCGTTCGCCCGGCCTGCGAGGTAAGAAAAGGGTTTTACCATTGCTGGAACCCGTGGACTGCGGACCACTGTCGGCAGTTTTGCTGAACTCGGCAGCCACCGAATGCGATGGGAACAGGGCGGCGAAAGGGTTACTCGTGATGTCGTTCATCTTCACGTCTCCTTCCCAGGCCTTCTCATGCTGCGCAGCTTCGAAATAAACCTGAAAGAGAGATGTCAGTAAACCTTCATTGCGGGTAGGCGGCATATTCACATAAACAATAACAACGACGACGACGACGGGGAAGTCCGCAGTTATCTGTCGAAGCCGAGCTGCGAACCCCCAGGCCACACGTCGGCGCCATGTCCGTCCCCCTGAACGGTGATATCGGCAGCAGTGAATAGCCGACTTACAACAAACTCCCCTCCCACCTGAAAGGGAAACCCTAACAACCACAGCCAACCGGAAAAGCTTTCTGGTGAGAAAAAGGGACCAACAACTACACACGTACGTGTAGTGTGTGTGTGTGTGTCTGTGTACACCTACACACACATCCGTGTACAAATATTTAAATATATTGTAATTTTGAATATATTTAAAATTCAGAAGAAAATAACAATGTATACTTAGGTAGGTTAACAAGAGTACCGACTATAACTAAGGGTATATAGACATATCGACGAAAACGATAATTTCCTCCCTGTCACCTTTTTTTAAAAAACAAAAAAAAAAAAAGCTGGTAAGAATCGACAATTGAGACGGCGGGCGGAAGTGGAGCTCTTCAAGTGGTAAGTCGACGTTTAGTCGGTCGGGTGGAGCTCTTCAAGTAGTAAGACGACGTTTAGTCGGTCGGCCATAGGGAGGGAAGGAAGGAAGGTAGATGCTGCTGAGATGGACAGTTTTAGAAATCCCTGGTTAGACGATGGGAAAGCGTTCGGCCTGCTCGACCAGATCGTCCTTTATGCCGAGCAAGGCGGGTTCTTCGGGAAAAGGGTAAAATGCGTTTTTAAACCGCCGTACCTGGAATTTCTGTCCACCACCATCAACCCCCCCCCCACCCAACCCCCGGGGTGGGGAGGGGTGCCCCCCATAAGTCCGCCGGCTTTGAGTCCACCACCAGCGGATCTGGAGTCTTGGGGTGGGTGGGGTGCAGCAATAAAATAGCACCTTATTATTAATATTATTAATTATAACTACTACTACTACTACTACTACTATTTACTAGTACTACTACGACTACTATATGACGTACTACTAACTACTACTATTATTACTACTACGACTACGACTATTATTACCCTACTACTACTACTACTATATTTACTTACTACTACTACTATTACTACTACTACTACTACTACACTACTACTAGCTATTACTACTATACTACTACTACTATTATTACTACTACACTACTACTACTACTATTATTATACTACTACTACTACTACTCTACTATTACTACTACTAACTACTACTACTACTATTATTTACTACTACTACTATTATTATTACTACTACTATTATTATTACTACTACTATTATTATTACTACTACTACTATACTACTAATTATTATTAATATATTATTATTAAGAAACTGTAATACAGAAACAGATATTTTTTTTTTACTACCATGTGCAAATATACTCTTGTGGTTGACACTGTTCATCATCGATGTTATGGTAGTTTGTTTTTTTCTAATACTGTTAATTTACTGATTAGTGCGGATTAAACAAAGCAAAACCTGCTTAACTCGTCTTTAACTGCAGTCTTAAGGCTTATTTCAGTGTCCGGTATATTAGACTGAAATTGGGTAAAGTTTGCCGCAAACTTTTTTTTTTAAAGCTGCCTTAGTTAATAGGGAGAAAAAAACGGGCATTTATTAGTCTGAATTGACGCGTGATCGATTTCAACCGTTCAGCCTTCTAAATGTTGCAGTTACGGCAATAAATGGCATTTATTTATTTTTTTTAATATGAAACTCTTTTTTTTTTTCAGAAAAGTGTTGCTGAACTGCAAGACTTGCTAAAAACTGTAGAGGAACAGGAACTTTCATTAAGATTTGTCAGTCTCTTAAAAGAAATTCATAATAAAAAAGATGATATCAACAAGGTAATAAAACCACACTTTTCTACCATCCCATTCCCCACAACCACACAAAAAAAACAACACTAGAATCTATGAATTAAAATATAAATCAATATATGGTAATTCTTAGCCTTAGCTCAGATTTTAATTAACGTGTTGCTGGTGGAAACCAGTATTGATAAATTTGAATAAAAAAAAAAAGAAGAAATTTTAAAAAGTTATGTAGTTTGTTTATCAATTTGACCAGACATTGTAATATTATCCATGTTTTCCTATTGGTACTGCTCTGTTTACACACAATTTGGAAATCTTGTAGACTAATTGTTTGAAAAAGTCATGGAGAAATATGCATGGGAAATCTGAAGATTAACATTATCTTTGTATGCTTTGATAAAGACTTTGTGGCTACAGATATTTTTCACTGTTGCACTGTCTGCTGAGAAATTCACAATGGGGACCAGTAGTGTCTTTGATTGTTGTGAGTGACCCCATGACCCCCACCAAAATGTCTCATTTAAGAATCTGTTAACATGCTGTTGATAAATTTTGGACAGACTACCAAGACTGTAGCAGAGTTTGCAACATGCCTTTACATTACACTTGTCCAGAACCAATAATATTGACTATTGAAAATACGCTGCTGAGTGGTAGCTAATTAAAAATGTCTTCCAGACCACTGATCCATGCATATTCAACCTAGACTTGATTATTGCCAGGTTGTTGCTCTGAAGAAGCTGTTTCTCTGGTCTTGAATTGTATTTATTAGGGTGCCAATGAAAAGGAATAGAAAAATTAAATTTCATATTTTTTTTGAGGCTCACCCCCTCACTTAGCTGCTTTTTAGGTAAAATTTCTGAAAGGTTTTGACAATTCATAAATATTTAGAGGTTGCTCAATAGATTTAAAGTGTTTTGGAATTTTATAGATTATGTATCTTTATTGCTTTCAATGTTTTAATGTCAGCAGATATATATACAGCATGATATACATTATTTAATAAATTTTGCTATGAAGGTATATTCAGAAAATGACACCATTTGTTGTTTATTATTTCATTTCTAGACTGAACTAGATAAATGAAATTTCTATCAACCAGTCAGTAAATTTCACATTTTCTGATGTAATAAAAATCCTATGGCCACATCAAACAACAATAGTAGATGTTCTATAAAAAATGTGGCATTTGTTTGATAGGAAGTGCTTTGGAAAAAACTATGGGATGTAAACTTCCAACAAATCAACAGGTATTTTGACTGCTGCTGTTTTCATTGACTAAAAAGTAAAACCATATGAGTGCTATAGTTACTGCTAGATAGATATACTGTTTCTGGCAAAAAAACAAAAATTCCTACAAGACAGGAGTATCATATATATATGTATAAATAAAATGAAAGACTTGTTCTCAAAATGACAAAACCTTTAAAACAATGCAATGCAAAGGACATCACTACAGCTAAAGAAAGGACAAATTTCCAAATGCATTGGATGACTTGTTTGATGTGGTGCATGCTGATGCATTGAACAAAGTTTGCTGAAGATAAGCTTTTGTTTAGTCCAGAGAAAAAGGAAGTAGTATGGAAAAAAGCTGATGTCAAGTTATTTCAGGTTGAAAAAGGCAACAGGAAAGGGAGGATAAAAGCTAAGAAAAGAAGAATGAAAGAATCTGAGAGAAATTATTTATAATTAGCATCAACAGCAGTGGAGCTTAGCAATTCATAATGTTTATAGCACCAGTGGGGAGAATCTTTTATATAATTTGCCATCATCAAGCACTAAATCTCTGCCTGTGACCAAATCTGCTGAACTGAATTGCACCAGGTCAGCCAATATAATCATCCTCTGAGTTAGCTTTAGCACTAAATAGAACCAAAGTCAGTGACAGATATACAGCTTATGCTTCAGCAGCCACAGTATAATCACATTCTCAGAATCTAAAAGACTGTGGCTTCAAAGAATCAATTAGACATGACAGAATTCAGTTGATGAGAGAACATATGAAGATGTAATAAGTAACACTTGTAGCATTGAAAGTAGAACCATTTGGAAATGACTTGGTTTCATTTATTCATTTCCAATTAGCAGAGTTCCAACCAAGAGGTTTCTTACTATAAGGAGCTGCTGCAGCTTTTTAAGATCTTTCTTAGATTAAATGTTCAAGTATTCATATTCATGCACGAGGTGCTTATCATAGAGCTAGATGGATAGCAACATTTATTTCCTGAAAATTTGTTCTATTCACAATTCTACATAATGAGTCGTGAGTTTCAGAGTTTAGAGATTTCAACATGTCTGTAATTTTGCCTGTATCTGAAGGTTTGGTTCACTTGACCATCTGCTGCATCTACTCCATGGTATGATTTGCAGCTGTTCAAAAATATTATTGCTTACAAGACAACCAACAAAAGAATAGCTAAAGCAACAATCAAGGTCACATGTGGTACCTGAGTGAAACACTAATTGGGTTGGTATTCTTTGATGTGAAGGTTCCATGTGATATGAGATGGATCATGGTGAAAGCTCTTAAGGAACATTATGAAGATGACTCACCTTGTCAAATCCAGGTTAACGAACTTCTTGTGCAAGAAATATCCTTATCAAATTTTGTGACAACAAACAACCTAAAACTATTTCTTCTGACTCAGTAGGTCCAGGTATTTGAGAATCAAATGATGAGTTTTATTTGTGGAAAAAAAAATAGTTGACCAACTAAAAGTTGTAAATGATACAGCTGAACAAGGTGTGGCATTGATCCAGTCATTGTTTAATTCTCACTCATTAAGAAGATCAGAAGCAGTCCCTTCACGTTGAAAAATATCAACAGGATTATCTTGATCTGAAAGTCTTCTATTCATCATTTGTATAAAAAGTAAAAAAAAATGGAATAAGAAGTGTTTAGTGGTTCCTGATTATTGAAATTTTTTCCCCTATATTTCATTGTTCATTTTGTTATATGTATATGATCTTCAAAATTTTGAATGAAATGAAATTAACTAAAATAGCAGCCTTTGAAGCACATATCTTATCATGATATTAAACTTTGAGGTCATTGAGTGACCACTAAATGTTGTTCAATCTTAATGAAATTTCCAGGATTTAAGTGTGACATCAAAAGGGGGAGAAAAATAAGTTGTGAAAGTAGAAAAACAAAAAAAATGGTATTTATAGCTGACTTTAGAGAGACAAGCATTTCATATTTTGAGCAGTCTGCGTTTTCCATGTGACCATACGTCTTGCAAATGATTACCAATGAATTTTTTTCTTTAATTTTAAAAGTAATGCTTACATTTCTCCAAATTTAGTTTGAGTCTCTTAATAGCAACCTTTATTCTTTTTTATACTGTATAAACAAACAAACAAACAAAAGAAAAAGCATTTCTTCATCACACAAATTGGATTTATTTCTATATCAGGTTTTATTGGAGAATCATTGTAGGATGCTAGAACAGAAAACTTTTCATGTCACGAATTTGGAATGTCTTGGTAAGTTTCACATTTTTGAATATTTTTTAAGTAAAAACCAAAGTAAGGTCTTGGAGGCTTACCTCAATGGTTACAAGATAAAAAAAAAACAAAAAGCAAGCAAGTGCTCACAATAATTAGGATTAAAAATTATATAAGCTTAATAAATTTTTTTTGCATAAAAACTAATTTTAAGTATACACATATCTTATTATCTTGCATTAGTCTGTAAAGTACTTGATATTTTACTGTATTTTTTAGATCATGACTAGCACTTTAATTTCATTTAAAGTTTTAGAAAAAATTAATATCTTGTTAACTTAGATAAGAATAATGGAGAATAGAATGAACTGAAGAATTACTGTAAGCATTCTGGACAGTAATTATTTGTGTTAGTTTCTTTCATTCATATAATTGTTAATCATCTTAAATTAAACAGTAATTGGGAATATTTTTGTTGTGAATAAATTGAAGTAAAAAAAACCCAGCAAACCTGTTATTAAAGGAATCATCATAAAATATAACTAATTTTTATCAGATAAGTAAAGCTGCATTTGCTGTATAATATTGCCTAATATTAGATAACTTGCCTTATGATATTCTTTATGCCAAAATTTTAATTGATTTTATTGAATTATGCAATGTTTAAACTTTCTCTCACTAGTAAATTATTTCTTTAGGATATTTTACTTTATCTGCTTTGACATGCAAAAGTTTAATCCATGCTGCTGTTTTGGTGGTCTTACAGGAAACATAATTATTGTCACTACCTTTAAGGCAATCTAAGTAATAGTAATTATAATAATATCTTTCTGGCTCAAATCTTTGGAGTTTCTAGATGTGCTTTTTGTATTCTTGATAAAAAGTAAAACCATGCTTGAAAATGTAGAAGTTGAAGATAAAAGTTTGTATTTATACTTTGTGAAATAGTTATTTTGTATACATTCTCATTTTCGAAATTTTTTCTCATTGCGTTATCTCCCTTAAATTGTCGTTGAATTATCTCCCTTCCTTTGAAATCCGTAAATGTTAGATAGAACTTTATGATGGTACAAGACTTTAAAAAGTAATCTTTAAGAGCTTCACTGATATGTACATTTGGTTATATTTCAGCACTTTTATAATTATGTCTGTCTTCATTTTTAAAGGACTACTTTAAAAGTTGATTGCAGGGTTTTCCTTAATCAACTGAATAAACTTGTATGATCATTTCTCTGTGATGGTGCATTGTGCATTAATGACACGAGTTGCAAATAATATGCCAGAATATGTGGTTTGTTTGAAATTTTTTTAAAGTTGGGAAATGTAGCAGAAGTTAAAAGACAGTGAGTGACAAAGAGAATTGTATAGTGAGTTTCTTATGAGGAAAGTGATCCCGTCAGTGAATGAGTGTTTTGAGGAGACTGAAAGTGTTGCTGGTCTCCCTCTTCCAAAAAGGAAAAGATCCATTCATAGTGAGAAAACCTGAACTGCTTTCATGCATAGTTCCAGCAAGTTCATTAGACACACACCAGCAGAACCAGCATTGACTCCATCCCTTATTTTTTTTGTGTGCATAGCCTTAAAGATGACTAAAATTTCTGCTGACCTCTCATCGTGGGACATTTTGTGCTATGTTTAGAGTTTGCTCAAGCTAACTGGGTATGCAGTAATTGAGTTCATGATAATGCTCATATTGTACACAAGATGTCATTTAATTTCATTGTTATCATAGTTTTGGCGAGTATATGAAGTGGTAGTAGCATTATTAGCTTAATTTTCTTTGAGGACATAGTCAAGGATAAATCATATTGGCAGACGTTACAAGACATGTACGCTGAAATTCAGTACATTAACAATTTATGCAACGAAGGGCACCTGCCCATTATATCTGTATGGTCCAAACAACAATGGCTGGATAAAAAATTTCCTGATTACTGGTGGGTAGACCTCATTTTGTCAAGTGGATCTGAGATCTTGTTTTTTTTTTAACATATTTAGACCTTTTTTGTGAGAAATTATAATGGAAAAGTGTAGGATGAGAAGCCAACTGCCATAGTTGGACATACAAAAAAAATAATTGAGTTTATGCATGAAATCAGTTCTGAATTTTGTAAGTAGTCATCTACAGGATTGGTTGGGCAAATTAAAATTTTTTTATGCTTTATGTGACTATGTGGATTAAAATAATGTAAAACTAAGTTTGAGTTATTTTGTTACTGAATAATGAGCATTTGAGTCTGTTTGGTTAATTATGACCCCCCCTCCCTTACATGCAGGAATTCTGTAGGCAAAAAAATGAAACTACTGTACATTACTAACAGAAATATTTTAGGTTTCTTTTCACATTTGGTTTAAACACTACAACTGCTTTGGAATAAATGCTAGAGATCACTAGATCTCATGTACATAGAAATAACTAGATGCTTTCAAGAATGTAAGCAGAGGTGATCAGTACAGAAAGAATTTGAAAATGAACTTTTGGAGCTACAATGGAATCCTTTTTATTGTGGTATTTTCTTCTGTTGAATACTAAAAAGCACTTGAAAAATAGTAAAGATAAAGTAAATCTGTTCAGCTTGCATTGTACTTTTATATTTTTATTATTATGGAGATAACTATCCTTTAAATTTTTTAAAATAATAATATGTTTTATAGTCTCCAAATTTGGTGAAATACAGTGTGTCCCAAAAAATGTATACACTTTAAAAAAAAAAAACCTTGTAAACAAAGGCATACTGCAAGTCAAATTTTTTTCTTTATACATCAGATACCCATGATACACTACATACTGGTGTCCATAATGTCCAGCAGCATGTTTTTGCATGAATAGCTGTTGAAGCACCAACCATTTCCTGTTACCATTTGTGGATAGTAGTAGCTTATGTACACACAGGAAAACATCTGATGAACATGGCAGACATTTAACTGTTCCTTGTCTTTCCATCCACCTCCCAGTAAGTGCTCATCAAAAAATGGCCACACATTTTTGCCCCTCACACTGAAAAAAATGTGACATCAGGGGATGTGTTGTTTCATTTTATGATGCTTTTATCTGTGAGCTTTTGAATAATGCATGTTTAACATTGGGGAACAGAATGATTTTGTACAGTAGCATACATAGAGTACGTTGTTTTTAGAACACCCTGTATATTTAGAATTTGAAATGGATTTTGTATTGGTTCAAGTATTTTAGTACTGTTAACTTGTACCAAAAGTTACACTTTTTCTATATCTTATTTAGACAGAAGAATTGAAATGATCAAGGAGCTGAATGAACACCTACAGTTTATTATTGGAAATAAGCAGATGATTCTGAAAATTTTGCAGCAAAGATTTGTTGGAGAACCTGTCAGAATGGATGCTAGTTACCACAAGTAAGTCTAAACATGAAGTTTATTTTTATCAGTGTAAGAAATAGTAACATTAAATTGGGTAATATTTGGATGTGCTCATAATTAAAATGACAATTGCTAATTAATTGGATGGATTAATTAGCTGATTAATAAAATTCTTAACAGGATTTTTTATCTGCTCCTACTGGGAAGACGTGTGTATATGAAACTTCATGTATACAAATTTTATTCAGTTGCCCAGAATCTTAACAACAAAAATGTATTTGCTAATGAAAACTGAATGAAGTCATTTTGAATAATTGCTCTGTTTATATAAACTTTGAGAATCTGTTATATTGCAACATTCTGCTAATATTTTGTTTTGTTGGAAGAAAACTTTACATTGACTTTGATTTCAACTATCTTTTAAATAATTTTCAGAGATGTTCATGATATAGAAAACCGCTCCACTGTTATTTTCTTAGTTATTGATACTAATATTATCTGTGTTGTCTGATCAGGAATTCCTAATAAAAGGAACTAAAATATATACAGTGTAAAGAATGATTGTTTAGATTGTACTGTAATAAGAGTCACAAGGCTTCTACCTTGGACAGGTAAACATTGTTTTTACTGGAGCAGGAACTGATAACCACAGTAGGGTTTTTAATGGTACCACAATGCTTAATTAATCATAGGTGTCATAGAACCTATATTATGGTTGGTGGTTAGGTTAAGAATTGAATATTGGGACTGGTCAATTTTTTTTAAAATTCTGTTTAGATTAGAACTGTATCACTGTTATACTGTCCATTTCCAGGTAAGTGCCTAAGCATAGATATTTTAAAGATAGAGATATCTTCAAAAAGCTTTGTGTAGAATTATTTTTGTGATTCAGAAAGATTCAATCAAAGCTAAACACAAGCTTTGCGATCAAGAAATCTCTCAAGGTTGGAAAAAATGCAAAGATATTTACAACTTAAATGATCAACTATTTAATGGTGAACATTCCATGGCAATGTCTGCAAAAAGCAAACTTGACGAATACAGGCCAAGCTATAGTAAACAAACAACTTGACAAGAAAAGGTGAGACACATTAGAAATGCTTGAGCCAAAGCTGTGCATCAAAGAAGAGAAAAAATGGTTGCTGGAACCTTACTCAGTTGCAATCATTGGATTTAGAAAACTATTCAATCACTTGTCTCCTAACTGTAACATACTGCACTGTAACTTTTTTTAAAATTCAAACAGTGATACCAGATTTGTACAAAACTTGCTTTCCAAAAGATGCTACAAGAATGACAAGTATAGCATTGCTGACAGGCATTTGGACATCTACTACTGATGACATGCCATTTCTTAGTGTAACCGGTTATTGGTTAGCACCTGATTTTTTTAAAACAAAGGGCCATCATAAATGTGACTCTTCATTTCCATAGCTAACCACATATGTGAGCAAATTTTGGCTATTTTAGAAAAGTATAAATACCACTGGAAAGTTTATTTGGTCCTTAGGGATAATGCTGCAGGCATGGTTCCTGGACATCTGAAAACTGCAATACCATCATTATCTTGTTTTATCCATACTTTACTATTATGCTTTAATGATGCCATATTTAGCTGATGAGCAGTAAAAGATATCTTTTGTGGCCATTTCCACCATTCTGCTACTATCTCTCAAAAGCTAACTGACTTTCAGAAACAGCTGCAGGTCCCCAAACACAGGCTTCTACAGAATGTATCCATTCATTGGAACAGTCCATGTTATATGCATAATACTGAACAAATACACTCGATAGTCGCATACGTGGTAGATTATAATAATCCTAATCTAATTCTGTATTGTTGGAGCCTAGCTGAAAAACTTGTTTACCTTTTAAAGCCCTTTGGAGAGAGAGAGAGAGAAATGCTAGTCAGAAGAATGCAATAACTCTGTTATAATTCTGTCAATTTAAGCTATAGAATTTTTCCTAAACAAAATCTCTACTAATAATACTTTTGAAGGAATCTTGAGAAACTATGAATCATTTAAAAGTAACTGTGAAGGCATTTATGTAAATATTTGGCCAGTAAGAAACCCTATATTTCCCTTGCTTCTTGCTGAAGTTCCAAAGTAAAGTCATGAATGAATATGGATAGAATAAGGGATTGGTTAATAGAAGAATTTTTTTTTTTTTTTTTTGGAAGACTAAGAGACTAGGCAAAGCCTCAGGAGAAATGTAATCACAGACTCTGATAAAAGTCTCAATGATCCAGACATATTAAAAACTTCAGCTACTTAATCAATAGTGACAGTTCCTGGACATTGGGGCTGCTATGAAGAAATAGCAACAAGGAAACTGCCTGTTCTTCTACAGCAGTGGTTCCTAACCTTTTTAGCTATTATTCGAAATTGGCCATCAGCAGCATCTCCTGACCCTTAGGCTTATGGTAAAATGTGCATACATATATTTGTAATTATATTTATTTGATGATATATTTATTTTCATTATTTATTTAAAATTAAAAGAATTTATTCAATGTCTTGAAACATGTAAATGCACACTGAACCACTGATGATCTTCATTCAATCACACACAAACAAAATATTCATTTGAACAGGCAAAAAAAAAAAACAAAAAATATCCAATTTAAGCAAAAAGACAGAAATTCTTTGAAACTCGGTGGCTGTGCCCCTTTTTGTGGACTCGGCACCACTTGCTAATAGTACTTGATACCCGTAAAAGTTCTTGGTAAAGACCGGGCTCATGGAAAAATGTATTGTAGCTTTTAATTTTGCACCTGTATGCTGGAGTAAGAAGAGTAAAGGTTAAATTTGTTGGTTGGTTGCATTGCCTCAACCTCATTTGAAACTTCACCGCATTAAAAAGGCAAGAAAACTACTACCGACGACTCTCCATGAGCCTGATTTAGATCACACAGGAAAGCAAACTGCAGATCCTCGAAAACTAAAACAGACAGAAATGATAAAAAAAAAGATACTGTTTCTACGCGGGCTTGAAGATCCATTGTTATTTTGGAAAGGAAATTCTCCACTTTAAAGGGCTAAAAAGTGCTGGTATCTCCATCTTCCATAGACAGTGAATGGGCCTTTTAGCACCACTAGACGACAGTGGTTATAAGTTGATGTTTCTGCATTATAATTTAAAAGCTTTTGACTTTAAATACCGAGATATTTTTTTTTGTCAGCCTTTAGAAGTTTCATAAACTGAGTTTTCAATCTCTGTTTGTATAACACTATTTTAATATTCTGCCTTTTAAACTCACCTCATTATATGAAATTGAATTTATACCTATGATTAACTAAAATTAAACTTTTCAAGATTTTAATTTTCACTACAAAATCATCCCTTTCTTGATAAACTTAGTTTTCGAAAATGAGATTAATTTTGAAATGCACTTCTAGACCAGTATTACTTTGGGCTTCACCTATGTGTGTGTGTGTGTGAGAGTGAGTGAGAGGGGTGGTGTGGGAGAGAGCACAGTGTGATTGGTTGAATACCTATGGGATTTACCATCTTTACCCCCCATTCAACATCATTAAGCCAGATCAGTGTACCTGTTTGTGTTGATATGGATAAGTCGATTTATCAATAAAACTTGGTGTAATATAGAAAAGAGTACAAATTTTTGATTACTAAATTTCCGTGTTAAAGCATTTGAAAAATCAATACCTCTTTCATTATGTGTAATAAATTTTCGCTACAACAAAATCTTGAAAGCTGCGAAACATTCATATTTTGGATTTAGTGTCATTAGCAATGGGCAATGCATATTGGATGTGCGTATCTCATTGTCCCAAGGAGGCAGTAGCCCCACTCATCATCTTCCAAGTCCTGACATCTTTCATTCTGGTCACCATCCTCATGTTGTTCTTTGTGTACTGCAAGCATTAGCCGTTTTTGTCAGTTTTATCTTAAAATGTGATGCCCTTCTCTGGTGTGAGTTTAAACACTACTCAACATTACCCGCTGATGCACCAAGAAAGAAATCAGGACGGATGGTCTGAGTGTTTTGATAAAGGTGAACAATGCGAAAAGATGGTGAACACTTAGCTGTACATAGTGTGCAGCCTCCATCTTGTACCTTCAAGTGTGTGTGTGTGCTACCTTTAACAACACTGACGAAATGAAGAAGAGTACAGCAACAGCTGTATCAGGCACTGCATTGAGAGTAACTGAGGTGCGAGATGCAATAATGGAGGAGATGGGATATCTACAAAATTTTTGGATTGATGAACAAACAATGAAGTATCCCACTGAGTTTGATCATGATTCAGGAAAAAAGAGACGTTGTTGTTGCAAGATTTAAGGGATCATGAAGGCGGAGAAGGATCTTCAACCAGTCAGGTGTTTAAAGCTGGCCCTGGCTGGTTTTAAATGTTTTAAGCACACTAACCAGCACAATCCTCACGTGAAGGCAGCGGTAGCAAATGCTGATGCTGTAATGGCTGGACGTTTCTCAGACAAATTGAAGGAGATCATAAGGGAAGGCATATATGTGGCAAAACAGCTATTTAATTTGGATGAAACTGGACTCTTCTGGAAGGAGATGCCATAAAATACCTACATATCTAAAGAGGAAACGTTTGGTTCCAGGCTTCAGAGCATCAAAAGATCACTTTGCACTTTTTCTTGGACACAATGCAAAGGAGTGATTGTAAGCCTAAGTTTCTGTTAGTTTATCATGATCAGAATCCACATGCATTCAAGGGATATAGCAAGACCAGTTTTCCCATGGTGTGGCATTTGAACTACAAAGCTTTGGTGATAGCTATTCTCTTCAGGATTACATCACATCTTATTTATCTGCTTTGATCACCAGGTAACATCCATGTGAATTTTTTTTGCCTCCAAACATCAACTGATGGTTCAACGTTCAACCGTTAAAACATGTGACATGTGATGAAGCAACTCATCTTGGAAACAGACCACAAAGATAAGCTATCAACTTGGGACATCTGGAAGAACTGTAACATTAAGGAGATATTGAATAACATGGAGGTATTGTGGAACAAAATAAGCAGTGCAGCCTTGAATGCTGCTTGGAAGAACTTGTGGCCAGAATGCTTTCTTTCAAACCGTAAAAGGTGATAGAGCTCAGTTGGTGCATGAAGCAGGATTTACAGACATTAAATGAGTTGTCAAAAATCACACGCTGATGATTTGACAAACAAAAATCTTACAAAGCTGAACACGCAAAGGGTTGCACAGGAAACAGAAGACACTGATTCACAAACTCCCTGCCAAAATGCCTCTGACATGAGCAGAAAAGTTGATGGCACCTTTAGTTATAGGAAGGTCTATAATACAAAGAAACAAAGTAAGCAGACATCACTTGATACTTTCTTCAAGCCAATGGACTTAGCAAGTCCTCAATAATATACCTCAGAACCTTAGCCATCGAATTCTGTCAGTAAATCATCACCAGTGTTGATGTTGAACAGCACTATTTTCTTTTTTCATTTTTGTTACTTTTGTTTCTTTATATTTTTGTTTTAATTAGTACTGTTTATAATAAATAAATAAATACATATATGTGTACTTTATATTTATCTTTCTTTACTATAATTTATATATTATCTCAAGTCACCAGAAAGCATCTCTAATTATTGCCTTTAAATTAATGGGGAATTTGGCTTGCTTAACAAATGAATGACTTTCAAGGAATAATCAACCAACTAATTGCTGATAACTGTGCTATGAGTTAATGGACAAAATGCCTGATTAGGCTTATTACTAATTATCTGCTGATTAATTGGCATATCAATGTAATATAGATGTAATAAGTGCAGAAGTAGAAAACATCAAACAAATAGTGACACTTATTTGAATAGGAATAATTTATCATTTAAAAATTAGGTTTCAGAATTTGGTCTGTGGAGAAGATGAACAGATCTGTTCAGCTTAACATTTTCTCTAATCATAGGTAATGGTACATTTTTAGAGAGTTTGTTTAAATAATGGTAGATATTGCTTTGAAAATTACTTTTCTTACACCACTGAACAGAATAGCTATGGTAACTGACTTTTAAAGTAAGAGGGAATTTATCAAAAGTAATACATGAAGAACAGGTTTAAATGAAAACTAGATCAGATTCATATGAAAATGGAAGCAAGCTGTTCTATTATATCATGGTAAGATCCATGAATGTTGGTTTTGAATATATGATCATTGCTTTGAGTACTGATGGTGTCCAAGAAAATTAATTACTCATCACCTTCAAACTCAGCATTAAACTGAAGATTAGGATGTTGCAAGCTAAACCATTGGGAAAAATTATTAATGACATCATAACTGGTAAAAGTAGGGGAAAGTCAAACAACAACAAATTAGGTAGATGACTGGAATAATATGAAAATTAGTCTTCAGTTGAACATGAGAAAAAAAATGTTTACTAAAACTGGGCTAAAGAGAGATCCCATGATGGTACAGTGATTTGAGAATTTAATTTTATTATTAAATATGAAAAAATGTCAGAAGTAGGAAAAATTAACAATTGCTGCAGCACTGACATGGATGGGTACAGAGCAGCCACGGAACCATAATATGGTTTGTTAGGTTATTAGGACAAACATCAAATGTGTATTCTAAAGGCGCACATGTAAATAGTGAAGTAGTATTAGATCATCTCATTTTTGATTACTGATATGAGAAAAAATATGATATGAATTTTTGATTTTGAAATTATTAATACATATGGATTGCAATACTTAACCAGAAAAGAAGCAGGGTTGAGAACCAACCAATGGCTGACAAAATTGGTCTCACAAGGCACCATGTTTTTGAAGTTTAGATTAGTTTTATAGAATACATGAAGGTACTCCAACAGGTGGTAAGAACCTATGGAACATCGATCATTAGGATTTCTTTTTCTTTTTTAACCTCCCAGAGCATATGTTTGCATTTCACTACCTTTGAAATCTGTATTATGCAGCATATTTTTGTAACAACAAATCCCCGTGTTTTGTATCATGACTCCAATTGACGTAACATACAGCCAGTGCTCTTATCTGGTATAAGATAAAAACTGATGTAGTATATGGAGAGTTAGAGTTGATGACTATCTTCGTAAGAACCATTCGAATGGGCAAACAAACTGGTTTTTCGATAACAGTACAGGATTTATCTGAATTAGATATTAAATCATTGAATAACTGCTGTCTCTTTGTCACACGGAAAATTACTAGACTTTTGATAAGTTATGGAAAGCTTAAGTCAGATTAAACACTAGACTTGTATTGTTAGAAGCATCGCAATGAGAAATATTTCAGAGCGACAAAGTCACCACAGTTGCTTCCAGCTGACCAGGATTTGATACTGTGACAAAAAAAAAAAAAGAAAACTACTATAAAACCTCTAGCTTTTTCTTTTGAAGAAATAGAATCCATGAGGGATGCCTGAAGTTTTATTTCACTTAAAGTATACGAGCAGTTTTAAAGCTACTGCAGATGGTGATTGAATATTCCAAATTGATTTGGTCAACAAACCAGTGGTTAACGTAGAGTTGAGCAGTCTGCCTTTCTGTCATATATTAAAGCCCAAATTCTTAATGATGACAAAAATTTCATTCTGTTTCATGATTTTTCTATAATTTGATTTTTTTGTGGTTGTCATTGTTTGTTTTCCGACTACATTTATAAATACAAGGCACTTTGTCTGTCTGTCTGTCTCTCTCGCTGTGTGTCTGTCTGTCTGTGTGTTTTTATTCTGCGCTCAAGTTTGTTTGTTCACTTTTCTAATCGAAAATAAATTTGGGTCAAGTTTTGAAAAATTTGTTATGTATTCCCTTTAACTTTTCTTTTGCTGCTTCCATTTATATATTTTGTTAAAACTTATATACATGGGAAATCCAACCAAAGCCCAGCTAGAGTAGCATCGCCATAACAGTATCTGGGCCAGGTTTCATTTGAACACTCCCAGTACAGTACATCAAAAAAACTTCCTACTTTATTTGACTTCTGAGTGGTTATTTCATAGTTTGTTTTATGAAAACCCGCCAGGTTAGTATCGAATATCAATGGTAAGGTATTTGCCATGTGCATGCTTTTCCCCCCAAGTAGGTGGAAGAACAAGTGCAAGCAACGACATAGTGTTTTCAATAAAGCCATGCAAATTTCAAACCTAGTAGTACTTTGTTTGGTGAGGAAGCCGCCCAGTCTGATAGAGAGGTAGGAGCCGGTTGTTCTAAACAATCCTACACTCACTGGAAAAAAAAATACAACTAGGTCTGGTAGCAGTATTAGACCCAGATTAGCTCAGTAACCACTTTGATCACTTCTTAGTGTTTTATTTATGATTTTACACAAGAGGTTTGGTTTTACGATGATTGTATTTAAAATTTGTCCACGTCTCTGCAGAATCCACAAGTCTGGTGTATTAACAAACAACATCTGTTCATTAAACATTCTATTCGATTTGTTGTAAAGGGAATTTCTCTTTACAGGAACAACCACCACCAGCTGTTTCCACAGATTGTCTCTCTGCTTGGTCAGCTGGCAAAGCACTTGGATAATTTGAAGTGGACGAGTGGAGCAAATTTTTCTCTGACCAAGTTGGTGAGTAATAGTGTAGTTTGGACTGTGGATTAGACGTTTGTTCTACTAACTGTTTTGTTGAACTGTGTCAATACAAAATAATGAGAGTGATGAAAAGGTTACCTTGGCGCCCTCTCTACCTGTTTTCGAAAGTCTACCAGAAGAAAAGAGCACTTTGCCTAATGAAAATAATGCAAGTAGGTATATGTATTTTAGGTTATTGGCCAACTGCTTATGAAATTTCAGAGGTGCTCACTCTGTTTGTCTTTTGTTTATGAAATTTGAAAGAGATGAGCAATCTACACTACATGTGCTGCACACGTGTGCACACTCTTCACTTTGAACTAATCTCTTTTCTAAGCCACCTGTTCATTGAAATTCCATCTAGTGGCATAATTCGTTATTAGGTTCCTGGTTAATTATGACTAAATGAATCAAAATGCAGCCTTCATCTTTTGAGAAATCTCAAGATTTCAGCAAAGCATTATTAGGTACATATTTACTGACAATTAAAGATGCTAAATCATTTGACAACAGTAAATAGAATAAACAAATATTTATACTGGGGCTTAAGAACAAGATAGTTGAGATGTTTAGTCTTTAGAATAAAAAAAAAAATTTATAAAGCCTAAATCTTAGTTAGTTTTTTTTTAATTTAAAAAAAATTATTTAAGGAAACCATAAGATTTAGAACAAGAAGAAACTAAAAAGAACAATTTGATTAGTTTAGAGAGAACATTTTTAATTTTTTTTTTTTTTTAATTTCGGTTTTACAAATCTCCTTAATGAAATTTGTAAGTTGGTAAAAAACGTTAATAAAACCTATTAGGCTGATGACGAGGAGGATGAAGAAAACGTCCAAGATTAGTTGTGGTGATGTTAGAGGTAAAATTAAATCTTGTGCATTATAAGAAAGAGGTTTTAAAACACCACAGGGATGTTTTTGGTTTTGAAATTGCGTTAAAAAAAAATCTAAGTCTTTTTTTAGAACATGTGAGACCAAGAGTAAGAGATCTTTTTACAGCTAAGACCCATTATAACTTTTATTTTTTATTTTCTTAAAATGTGTACTGTTTGTAGAATTCTAAGATAGGAAAAAAAACCTAATGAAAGAGAAATAAACATTTATTCTACAGATCTATTTTAATAAATATTAATATCAGTAGAAGAAGAATAATCATTGATGCACTTTTCTGTTCCATCATCAATACTTTCATTTTCTCTACTGTTAAAGGTTGACAGAAGTTATAAAATAGAAGTAGTTGCAGCAGTTGCAGATTATTTATCTTCTAAAGATGATCAGACTGCATTTGCTTTACAATGCTTAGAACCTAACAAATATTTAACTGAATTATCTACTTCATAATAAGCTTAACATTAATGATAACCATAAAATTGAGATCTGGCTTATGAAAACTAAACAAAAAGAAAACCAGATGAAAACATTCTTTCTGAAGATGTTCAGAATTATTTTACAACTGTGATGCTTCACAATAAACTATACAGATTATAAATGGAACAGATACAGTTGTCTCCCGGTATTCGCAGGGGTTACTTTCCTAGAGCACCCGTGAAGAGTTAAAAACCACGAATATTGGACGTGGTCCATAAAAATGCCTATAAACGTCAAAATATAATAAAAAATACAACACTCAGAGAAACACTCAGATAGCTACACGCGGTAAACTGGGATGATGCTGGGCTGCATCTGCCTGAGACAGCGCCTCGTGGGCAGCAGCCAATCAGCAGCGAGGAGAAATGAATAACGCTCTCGGATTGGCTACTTTCAAACCTCCAGCCAATAGCGTTTATTTTATATCGATATTTTGCTGAATTTACGTTAGTATTTATATTACAAAATTAGTAAATTATATTGTTATTAATAATTTAGCTTTAAAAAGCGTGAAAAAAATATATATTGCCACGAAAAAAGCCGTAAAAAAATCGCGGAAGATATTTGCGATTCCGTGATATGTGTGGCCGTGAATGCCGAACCGCAATTACGCGGGGGTCGACTGTATATTGCTCCAGGATTTTTGATGAAGATACAACAGGTAGGGTAAAAGCAAAATAATTGGTGGATTTCTTGGGGCTATTTTACATCTCTACTGAATATTGGAAAAACTTTTTCTGTCGAAAAGCTACAAGTTTTTGAGGACTAGCTCATGCTGGTGGGCAGAAGGCCACGAGTAATAGTGTATATTTTAAAAAAAAAAGGTGTAAGAGTTGATTTATGTTGGCTAGATGTTGCATCTGAAAGTGTGTTTTTTTTTTTTTTTAAAAATTAATTAACATTTATGTAGTGGTGCTTGGCACAGTTGTAATACTTGGACCTAATTTCCCACTTACTGTTCCAGTAATTGTTATTGTCTAATTTTATTTAATTAAATGGTAAGACCATTAGCTAATTATGGCATAGAAACGAATGGTACAAATTTTGGGTGTGCTTTTATGAGAAGTTCTCTTTCTGGAAAACCAAATGAAATAGTGCGTTGTTTAAAAAAGATTCTGGTACCTGTCTTGTTGGTACGAAGCTAATAAAAATGTTTAGTGTTTTGATTCTTTTTTTTTTGTTTTATTGCCATCGACTAATTTCTTAAAGTATATTTTTAAAAATCTAATAAAAATGCATTTTATCTCTCGCACTTGAACTTCAAAATAGAAACAGGGCTATTTGCATTCAGTTCTGGTCAAAGTCCTTGGCTGAGAAGTGCGAAAGAAACTGAGAATTTACAAACAAAATTTGCCATAACACCAATGACACGTTGACTAAGTATGTCCACGATACTTGTTGAATAGGCGTTAGAAAAGACTCGGCAGGTGATATAATTCTAAACGGTAGAAAGATTCTGGATCAGATGCTGCAAATAAAAGATTGATGGTTTTCTTGATCAACTGGCTCGGGTGGGGTGAGGTTGGTGGGTAATCCAAGACGTTTAAAACTTGATGGTTCCAGTGAGTAGTGTGGATAAGAATTGAGACTATATCGCAAGTATTGGAAACTCCATGCTCTGCTCACATCTTTGAGATTTTTGGTTGTTTTAAAAACAGGTGGGCCAGGAATCTACATTCTAAGCTTCTGATACATACATTTTCCTGGATTTCTTTGGTTCTGTTTTCATAGATGTCTTTTCTCTTTTGGTAAAAACAACTCTTTATGAACAGAAGTAAAAAAAAATAGAAAAATTTATAAACTCCCCCCCCCACTTATTTCCAAATAAGTGAACTTGCGTCAATTCTGAAAATGGACTCAGTTATAGCACTGATATGTTTCTTTGTCCGAGTCTGAGTCACAGATAACTGTACAAAACTAAAATGTGCATATTGATGTTTTTTGTTGTTTTTTTAAAATTTTTTCCTTTTTTCCTGTGATGTCAGAAAGGCTTTTTTTAAGATTTCACCAGCATCACTAGAATATTTAATGGGGTATGTTAGTCTGGTGTTGTGTATGTTAATGTGAGTTCTATAGTCACTCAGGTCCTTCCTTGTAGAAGAACAAAAATGCAGGCTATTTAATTAAAAACTGCATTTAAAATAGTGCTTTGTTTTGTTTTTTCAGTCTTAATTGGCAAGTTATAGCATTTGTTAAAAAAAAAATTATGCTGCCTGTCCATATTCAAATAAAAGGTGAATTTATGGGTCTGTGTATAAATGTTAATATTCAGAGATGGATTTTAATCATCAATGGGTGCTACTTTTTGTTTACGGAGAAATTGTCCTTTTTCTAAATGCAGCACTAGATGGTGGAACGGCTCTCAAATATTTTTTTATGACAGCAGATTGAAGGAAAGCTTAAGTGAAGCATCTGAATGAAAACTGCAGTGAGCTATGAATAACTGGGGCCAAGTGGCTGCCTTTCAGAATATCAAAATAAGCGTTTTATTCCTTTTAGGTAAATCTTTATTCTGCTAAAATTGAGAAATACTATGGTATTGCATTCAGAATCACTGTACACACACATCACATTCTTATTGGAGATGCCAAATTGAGTTCTTATGCAAGCATGCTATGTATTTTAGCTTCAGTAGTTCTAGACTTTGTTGCAATTAACACACTGTGGAAAATGCATCTTTTATTAACTCATTACAATTTGATCTAATCTCTAGCGATCTCCCAAAGTGTTCTCTTTCCAAATAAACAGATGAAAATATTAAAATTAAGTTACACAACTTATTGAGGTGGTTTCTCAAGTAGCTAAAATGGCATGTTTACAACACTATTTCCAAGTAAACTTTGAATAATTTAAATTTTTGCTACCAGTGTTTTAACTCTATCACTAAACTCCTTGACATTTTTAGTGTAATATCTCTTCAACATTCAAAGGCTTCAGTAGTTGTTAAAATGTCCTTCCATTTTTCTCTCCCTGCTCCCTGAGTTATATGCAGTTGAATGAAGGCTCTTTATGATGTATGCTATTTAATTGTAGCCTGTCATATTACTGATAGAAAATGAAGCTACCTACTTGTGCCTGTAGATCTAGAGCTTGAAGAGCTGTCAGTCTGGCTTTCAGTTCTGAACTGTTTCCAATGCTAAAACACATTTCACGATGAGCATTGTTGATTGACTGAAATGCAAGAAAGAAACTCATTTGTTATTCTGTGATGTTTTCAATGTGCAAGTATGCATCTCACTATTGACAAGTGATTTCTGGCTATAAGTTTCTGACAACCGCGTGTAATTCCACAGGAAATTGGAGTCACTTCTTGCTATGTTGCAGTAGGGTAGAGTGTCACAGTGTACAAATAATGACTAATGGAATCTGCATCAGAACACAGTAATAGCCACCGAACACAGAATAAAATCTAGCACTGACTTTACATTAGTTCATTTTTAAGTGAACTTGCATAAGTGAAAGGCAACAGGCTGGTAAATTAATTCGAGTGAAATTCTTTAGAGTGACATGAAAGACACGTCCCATTGGATGGTGTTGGAAAGCCTAATCGATATCTCTTGTCGGTGATGGATTTTGCTAACGATAAACTCTAGATGGCTTTGTAGCCGTGAAATGACTACACCATTGATTTAATTACAATCGGGATTTATTCTAGTGTTAAGAAAGTATTCATAAACTTTTAATGATTAACCATTGCCTTTTGAGTCCATTCTCTGCACACTTTTGGAGCTGTATTAGAATTAGAAAAACTGGTTGGTTTAGCACCATCACTGTTCATTTTTATGCTATGACACATCCTAGTGAAAAACACAATTCAGCCTTGCATTGACCTTTAATCGCAAAACTTTTTTTTTTTTTTAATGTCTTTCACATTTATTCCTGTCTAGAATTACAAGCGAAAGTATTTTTTTTAATAGTTTGGACCGCCATTAACATGGTTAACCCTACTTTTTCATATGCTAGGTTACATTATATGGCACCACAGAATAATGCAGAGCTGGAGATCTCTTTAGAAAGACATGTTAATAGACATCAAATTTTATAAGTCATAACACATGTAGTAGTTTTTGTGTTTTTTTCTTTTAAATTTATAGTAAAATTATTTGAACTTAAAAAAAAAGAAAACAAATTGCCATAAAATATGTTAAAACAGCATGGTCAAACACTGTCAGGCATCGAAGCAGTCCAGAGTTCAAAAAGAAATCAAAGCTGAGATGAGCTTTAGCATTAATTGTTCCAAGAAAACCAAATATTAATTATTTTGTCTGTCTTATCAGTTTGTATCTGACTCACAGACAGCAGTTTAATATCCCGCACAATCTGAACAAAATTTAATAAACTTTCCCTGTGAAAAGTCCGTTGCTGCCTCATGAACTTAGTCAATGAATTTCTATTAACTTGATTTGGAGCTCAGCTGTCTTTATCTGTAATAGTTGAACAGGTCTTTGGAAGTGGTGCATTTCATGGTTGAGTTAAATTTTCAACTCAGAGATCATGGTTGTAACAAAACTACATAGAGGGCTGCTTTGAAGTTGATGTTTATTGGCCGCACTAGTATAGAAAACTTTATTGCTGAACAAAAGCTTTAGGATTGGGGAGATACTTCCCTCGTTAAATCATAATCAAAATTGTCGAAATCCATAATCATCATTAAATTGTCTGCAACAATAGAATTAGTCGTAAATTAGGATGTTAAAAGTTTGTTTTGAGGAAAGTTTATTGTTTTTGTGGGTTTTTCTCTCTCTCCTTAAAACAAAGAGTATAAATTGTTTGTTTATTGCTTACTGGTGTTTGGTCATTACCAGCTGTTTGGCCAGTCTATGGCTATAATAGAAGATCTGGGAATCTGGGAGGCTGCAAGATTTTATTTTGTACAGATAATACTGGAGTTTCACTTTGTTTCATGTTTAATATTGCTTTATGGGGTCATGTCTGATTACCATTTCATTGAATGTGTAATTGAATAAAAAGTAACAAGCCAAATGTTTCGCACTTAAAATGAGATTCAGAGAAACTGGTCTTTATTGACGTATTGTCTGTCATGCAAAGAACGCACCCTGAGATGCTTAACATCACTTTTGGAGAGTGGGAGCTTCCTTCCTTGACTGCATCTTTTTTCAACAGTACCGGTTTTGCGTGTCTTTTTCAAAGTCTTGCATACAGAAGCGCCTGAAACGAAATTAAGCCACAATCTATGATATTGAGTAGCCTTCACTAGCTAAGATTTTGATTTCTGCACACTTGTCATGTGAATATTTCCTTCCAAGGAGCTATAGCATTGACTACACATTCACCACACTACAGTGATATAACTGTCTTTACTTGTATATCCTTTCTGCAGGTTTGGCACTTTTTGATTGCTTGCATGACCAATCAGTGTACTATATCAATGCATGACTATACTACGGAGCATTTCATTATTACACAGATGCGATTCTACCACTTGTTTGCATTTTTAAAAATCTTTGTTTCCATAATGATTTCCAATATTGTGAGAGAGAATGGAATGAATCTCTTGACTACAAACTATTTTGCATGTTTTGAAAAATGCTAATAACCTTTGGTAGACTTTCTCCTGCTGGGTTACCTCATATAATATGTGTTGTATTATTATTGTAAAATGTGTATTGTTTCTCAAAATAAGAATAACTTATCATCACTGAGATACATGTATGCTTATGCTGGCTACTTTAGAACATATATTCAAATGCAGGCTTTTCCCATAACATTTTTCTCAGAGTGTTGCTTTGAAACCATAAATATATGATACCATATTTATTGATACAAGTTCGCATGATTTTTCCCAGGACCTTGAGTGGCTCTATTTTGCTTTGAATGTGATCCAGTTGAAGTTGGTCAAGACGGTTTGGATGTTGATGACAAATCAGTTGATGCTAGACTATTAGTGGGAGATTGTTTTCTATTCCATGTGTTTGTTGCAAAATAAATTATTGGTGACAGAGATTTATTTTAAATGCTTGGACATTGTAAATAGCTAAATTGAGTATGCAGTGTCGTACCCATGTGTTTTTGTACAAAATGATCAGTCTGATTGAGTAGAACTTAGCAACATGACAAAGTGAGCTGAACAGGGCCGATTCAGAATGGCAAACAGTTATTACTGTG